>JAZHYW010016953.1:0-44687 GCA_037355805.1 Ixodes ricinus | reverse complement strand
GAGAAAAACTCGCGCTGGCCCATGTGGGATTTTTCCGCTGGCCTTCGTCTTCTTTTCTTCCCTTCCTCTTCTTTTCTTCCTGTCAGGTAGGAAGTGAAGAAGGTCCAGCCCAGCATGGCTCTGGACTCTGCCTTAAAAGTCAAGGTAGGGGTGGTGGACTACAAACTAGATGCTGAGAAAGTGGGGTTCGAGTCAATCAAATTAATCGACTAGTGCAACTGTAGAGTTGGTGTCAAGTCACGCTGGCGTTCAACCTACTGACACATGCACCCGTTGGAGCAACAAGAAAAAAAAACAGCCGAAGTGACTCGACGAGTACAGTAAAAAGGCACAATGACTCAATGGGACGTATCGACCTCGCAGATATGCTCATCAGTTATACACTTTCTTCTTCAGTCACAGAAAGTGGTACATGAGGATCCAGGCACGTAGCCAGGATTTTGTTGGAGAGAGACACTCTTAGGCGAAATGCTGCCATGAGAGAGAGAGGGACGGACCCCGCCGACAGAAGATTTCAGAGAGCCGGGCCCCGTGGGCCACCCCCTGGCTATGTGCCTGTGGATCTCCTGGGTGTAGTGATGTGTCCATCGTGAATGCCTGGTTGCTCTACAAGCGTCATTGCAAGGCGACAGACACCCAAGCCACTTTCACTGCTAAGTTTCAGGATGCATGGCTGAGGCGCCCAGCAATGCCAACAAACAAAAACGGCGGTCTCGTTCAGAGGACCGAGCATCGCCAAATCAAAGCCTTCAGCATCCAAGAATGCAGAAGCCGGTGGACGATGCTCGGTACAGCGGTGTTCAGCACTGGCCTGTTATTGAGGAAAAAAGGCAACGCTGCAGGTCCTGCTCCAGGATTGGATTTCCTCTACTGCAGCAAGTGCAGACGTGCATCTCTGCCTGATCCCCAGCAGAAACTGCTTTATGGCATTTCACACTAAGTAGTGAATGCCCAATGTAGCTCAGGGTAACATTCCACAAAAGCATAACCATTAAAATGATTTTTTTATTTTTTACAAATCGTTTTTTACTTGTTTTGAGATTCTTAGAAAGTTTCATCATTCTTTCATCAGGAGAAGGTGCTTGGGCATCAAGGGTTAAACGCAGGAGTAAAAGCGGATGACATAATTTATTTGCTCACATAAGCGAGGAAAGGCGCTCGGCTCTTAAAAAGAAAGGTTCTCCCAACCTCCATGGCCCTTCACAGCAACCTGGCCTTGTGATAACTAGCTTGGTTCTGAAATTCTAGTGGGCACAGAACCGAAGATTAGAAACATAAAGTGGGCCTCAACGAAAAGGTGGCACACGATTCTAAAGATACCAGGAGTTTCAAATGGACTACACGCGGACATTGCATGAGAAATTGCCCGCGCAAGGTATCTTTCGAAACCTGCAAAGGCAGGCATGCCACAGCAATGTGGATGTCACAAGAATTCAACTGTTTCGTTTTCGTTTTGTTCCGTTCGACGCTGGATCGTGGAGTTTCAGTCGCAATTACCACTTTCCCTTCCGCACGAGCGCCAAGGACACCAGCTCGGATTAGGACTTTTTGTGCTGAGTTCCGGATCATTCGGAAGGAAGAGAAGAAGCGGGCGGTTTTCGGACGCACTGCGGAAATGGTCACCTGCGAGGGGTGTTCTATATTTTGTTTCTTTTTCTGCTGGTTAGTGGTTTTGCTCGTCCTCACGGAAAGCGGAATGTTGGAATAACGGCAGGACCAGAAGAGAGAAGAATTGACGGATAGAGAGTGTGAGCAAACCCCGGATCCGAGGTGCAAGCATCTGCGAGTTCGACGAGACCACAGTAGCGTCGTCGGGACGGAGAGAAAAGTCGAGGGCCACGACCTAGGGCCCGAGAAAGTCCCAGACCGTGTATGTGTGTTCGTGTGTGAGCATTGTTCGAAACCAGGCGCAACCAAGCCCGTCATGTCTTCTCCGACACCTTTGGACTCAGGTTAGTTCCCTCACTTGTCTAGTAATATTTTTGTGTTTGCTGTATTGAATGGAGCGTAACCGAACGCGTATAAAATATTTGAAATATATTATTGCTGTTTGAAGTAGCGTCTCAAGACTGTGGAGGCCCTTTGCCTCGGTCTCCACGCGCCCGGCACCGAAGCCCGCATTCCCCGCCCGTCTGGTACCTTTTGAACCCCGCCACGTAAAACGCGCCGAGGATGACATGCCGCTAGCCTACGGTCGAACATGCGTTGAGTTTCGAGTTGCAGTACCAAGCAGGGATTTCTCGCCAGACAGGCGCTGTGGCGCTCGCCCGTGCCCGTGGCCTTATATGGGCATAAGATCCTCGATTAGAACGTGAAGGGGCGGCTGGCAAAGGGGTAGGGCTGGTTATGAAAGGAGATAGCAGGCGGGGGTTCACGAGAGTCTTGATTTGACAGTCTCCAGTTGGGCTTTGGTGGGGAGTCATCATTGAGGGAGCCGACAAGCTGCTGATGCATCCGGAGGGGAACAGGACTTGGGGCGACGGCATGTAATTTGATTAACTATTTGATAGAATTTGCTGTGTTGTGTGACTTCCTTGGGAACGACTGCAGCGTGGCTTGACCAAATCGGGCATAGTATAAGGTGGAAAGATCCTACATTATTTCGGCGTTCAACGCGGGGCCTAAACTAATCAGCCGTTGCTTTAAATCGTCCCAGGGGAGTCACACACCTCGCAAATTCGCGTTCAGTCTTGGAGGAATTATTTACGTCGAGTCCTTCAAGCGTACGTGTTCGCGTGAGTAAACGATGCCCGTTAAAACAAGAACTAACGGCGGCGGGAGTAAGCGCAGTTCTTCCGAGGGGCGAAGGGTCGGACCTTGTCGGAGATGCCCCGGCAGGTGAGGTCACTGGCCCACAACCGCTGGAGGAGGCCGGAGCTTTGGTCCCCAGCTCCGATGGCAGGCGGCGGAGACGCGGGTGAACTTGTGCGTGGCATGACGGCGATGTTGGATCTGGTTTTGCAACAATTGGGCACCGCGTCAAGTCATGAAAATGCGGCGTCTTCGTCCGTATTTTAGCCACAATCGAACATACCGTCACCGACGTATTCGGCTTACTCCGACAGAAAACCGGCACACGATTTCCTGCAGGACTTAGATGCCTATGCAACCGCTTTGGGGACATCGGACTGAAAGACCCTTTTGCGAATCGTGCCGATTGCACCAACGGGCGAGGCCGCGCGTTGGAGACGACTGCAAAAGGCGTTCAAATCAATGGCAGACTTCCGGGCTCGATTCATTAAGGAGTTTCTCCCTCCGGACTGCGAGATGCGGATCAGAGACGAATTAACCGGCCGCACTCAGAACCGGAGGCGATCCTAATGGAGTACGTTCGCGCGCTTCGGGACCTGTACGCGAGGGCCGACACTTCCGTGACGAACGCGGGGAAGGTGACTAGGGTGATTCGTCAGTGTCACTCTAGATTCGAGGCCTACCTCCGCGGGCGAGATTTCGCAGATTTGGAAGCACTTGCCAGGGAGGCCCGTACAGTCCAAGCGTGCTCGCTCGCTCCCCTCCGAGGAGTCCTTTTCCCACTCCGAGGCCCCAGGAGTCATTAGAGCCTCGTTGTGCTTGGACGGAACGGACCGAGGCGGGCAGTAGAGCCGTCCCGCCTCGGTGCTTGCACCCTTTCGCCTACGAGCAAAGGCGTAGGGTAGCCAGCGTACACTCGGCCTGTGTGCAACCCTGTAGGGGCGGCGGCACGGTCAACCGCCATGAGAACGCGACTCCTTACGACGAGCGCGGTACTGGCAACAATGCACGGCGGGGCGTTGCACCACGTGAGGTTACTGACGAACCTGTACATAACGAACGGGATCAAGTTAGGTGCTACAGGTCGAATCAACTTGGGCACATCAGACGACAATGCACGTGTGCAGAAGCCGATTCCCGGGGGTCCCAGGGAAACGGGCGAGGCCGGCACCACTAATCAGCATACATGGGTAAATTACTTTCAAAATGTAATTTAATTACAATTACAATTACTTTGCTTCAAAAGTAGTTTAACTACAATTACAATTACTACTACGTGAAAAGTAATTAATTACAATTACAAATTACTTTTAAAAAGTAATGCAATTACTTTACAATTACTTATTTCTGAGAGCGACCCGACTTGGGCCATATAACTTTAAACGAGTTGTATAGAATGCAACGTATTTGTTCATTCCTTGCCCCAATGTTTGAGGAGGCTTAAGCATCGCTGCATAAATGCCACGTATTGTACTTTCCTTTTATGAATTTTGTTAAATTCATGATAGAACTTGACAGTTTGAGGCAATGAAGTACTACGTTCTTATATTTTTAATAAATAATAATAAATTAGTTCATATGCTGGAAGACGCCAGATCGCTAAAGAAAAAATTGGGTTGACAGACTTTTGTTAGCCCGGCAAATAAAAATGCGACAATTAGTCATATATGAATATTTTACAAGTGTTAATATAAAACTAAAATCCACACGCGCTAATACGACCGCATTCACATACAAACATCATGGTATTGTAAATTATTTACATTGAGTTGAAATTATAATGGCTCAGAAATATATAAGAACCGAATCGGGGCTCCCGAATCATTGGTGACAATATTCACAGGTGCGAGGTCAGTCTCCAAAATGCTTATGCAAATAATATCCGAAGTAAAACCAACAGGAAATAAACTTGAAAATAATACAAAGATACAAATATGCGACAGTACTGGAAGAGAGACGTAAAAAACTGGCAAAAGAAAAAAATACTTCATAGACAATTAAAATTCCCAAGCTCAGCTGAAAGCTGAAGCTCAATTTTTTTCTTTCAATATTTTGGCATGTTTACGCTATTGTTTTCTGCTCGCACAGCAGACGGCGCTACACGGCGCCGTTGAGGTAGGCTCCAAAGAGGATTGTCTCTCAGCCCGCAGTGTAAGCAACAAAACAACAAACAATGCGACGCTATTTATGTTGTGCGTGTGTGTGAGTGCGTGTCTTTGTGCGAGTGTTTCACCGAGAGCTAGGCCGCTTGTGCGAGCGCTGAGGCTTTCAGAGAGGTTCCGTCGGCGCCGCAAAGTTTTGCAAAAGTAATTGTAATTGTGCCTGAAATTTTGCAATTACTGACGCTAGAAAGTAATTAAATTACAATTACAATTCCTTTTAGCCGAAAGTAATTAATTACAATTACAAATTACCAAGAAAAGTAATTAAATTACAGTAATTCAATTACTGTAATTGAATTACTACCAACTATGCTAATCAGGTCACCCAGTCAATGTTACCGGCCATTGCCGCGGCCCCGCCGGCGTGGGGCGAGACGTCGGCTGTGTGAATGAGGCCTGATAGGTTCTATCAGGTACGAATAAAACACGAACAGTAGAGCGCGTTGCTTCTATACATGCTGCGCAACCTAGAGGCCACTAGCAACCCATAAAACCTCGCAGCCCCCTTCCCTCTCCGTAGTTTTATCACGTCCTAGTTGCCTCTAGGTGGCGCAGCATGTACCGTAGGCCACGCACTCCGCTGTTCGCATTTTATTCCTACTCGATAGTACACTTGTAAAAGAAGCTGGCCTGCAGTTAGCGAATTTGTTCTTTTCACCTTTTCTGAAAACCGGATCGATTTTTGCTGATTCCCGTCTACGGGTATTTGTCCATTATCCAGGGGCTCATGAAAATATAGAACACGAAAAAGTAGAACACGAATATTTAATAAACTTAAACAGCGTCGTTGAAATGTTATCTGTGCTAGGAGATGCGTTTCTTTAGAGATAGCGAATCACCGCTATCGGCAGAAAAATAGCCGCGATTTAAGGGACGGAGATAAGAGTTCACGCGAATATGATATCTGTTCAGATGGAATTTTACGGAGAGTTGTGTTCTCGACCTCGGTATTTGCTGCGTTTTTTTTGTGCAGCACGCCATGATTGGCTCTGTCTGTGTTCTGCAGGAAATTAGATTCAACGGCCTTGCTCATAAGAAGTGCGACTTGAGCAATCACGCTGTTGTAAGGACGATGAACAAACTTTTCTATCCACTGTTTATTATCATTTTAATCGCTTTTTTTTGTAGATTTTCTACTCAACTTATTGAATTATAATTGATTAGCAATTTTACAAAACAAAAATAGAAATTATGACAGCATATCTAGCCTTTCTATAAAATACTCAACAGTTTCTTGCAAAAAAAAAAATTCTGAACATTTAATACCCGTGCCACACGGGCAACTCGAATGCCATTTACAACGAATGACATTTGAGCGGACGGCCAATCAGCGCGCGAAACTCCGGGCGTGGCGCATTCCACGCGCGACAGATTGCGATCTGATTCGCCAATCACACAAATGTCATTCGTTGTAAATGGCATTCAAGTTGCCCGTGCGGCACGGGTATAATTTTAGGCTTCTCTGAATACAATCATGGCAACATGCACACGTCAACTGCCTTGTGCACATACGCAGACATTGTAAGTACACTCGGCACGGAGCACTCAAAACACTAAAATTTAGCACTGTTCACTGCTCTATCAACATATATAACCTAAACTTGAAGGGCAATCATTTAAACGAGAACCCAACCCAGAAGATAAGAAGGTCACTAGTATGTTGACTTTTTCTGGCCAATATTTTGATACGAAATGGTTTCTAGGGCTCGTAATCTCTATCTTTAACTATAAATCATTGCATGAAGCAATAAGCATTCCACATATTAGATTCAAACAGCCTTTGCAATAAGGTTTTAGATGTGTGTTAGGTCCTTTCTCCACACTGGATGTTGTCATTCTATCGAGACTAGTCTATAAAATACGGTGACAAAAAGTGTATTTAAAACTAATAACAGAAATTGTATATCATTTGCATCGTCTGTACTCTCAAGATTTTGGTTAAAAAAACATAGAAGTTTATTGAAAACAGTCGATACGACGGGACTAGATAGGAATTCGAAAAGGTCGTTAAAATATGGACAGGACTTCTATAAACTTCCGTGTTGGTTCTTTCCTAGAACTTCTTACATTATATTTAAAATCAACGTTCGCCGCTTGCGAACAAGGCATTTTTATTCAAAAGACGGGAGTGTGTATTGGATATTCTATAGCGCCGGTGCTTAGTGACATTTTTCTGGCGGCTCTTGATAAAAACTAGGCTAGCAACCTTGAGGAAAAAGAGGGGTTGAATAAATATTTTTAGAACTGTATATTATATTTTGGTCCTCTTGGACTGCAGCCAGGATGTGTTCGATGAAAAGCTGTCTGTGACCCTGTCCGTTTTCAGTGATTTTCTCAACCCCCTAGTGCCAACACATGAAGTTCCGTGGGGGGGGGGGGGGGGGGGGGGGGGGGTCTATTTGTTTTCTGGACCTGAGGCTTGACTTTCAACCGGATCATCTATGCTGGACTCACGAGCCTAGGGGGAATAAGCCATTACTGCCATTTGCATCGCCATAATCGAAACTTGTGATGAGGGGAATCGTTAATCTCTGTTTCGGTAACGCTTCTAGCAAAGTCCTGCGCTCACAAGATCGAAGAAAGTTTTAATAATCAGCCACCAAGACTTATGTCTGCGGGGTATCCGGTCACCCTTCTATCAGCGGTAGCCGAGAATAACCACAAGAAGTTAAAGAATAAAAATAGCGACGGAACGATAGTACAAAAGAAAAAAAATGTAGCGGTAATACCATACTTGCATAAGGTATCCTATAACAAAAAGAGTTGGCTTGCACGCGGGGGTTAACGTCATTATTTCAGCCCCTGTGAAGTTAGCTAGCTTCTGCAACAAGGTGAAGTCCTAATTCAAACACGACAGGCGGACGCAGCTGCCTGAAAAAGCACAAAACCTGCTTCGTTGAGTATGTAGAGGAAGTTGTTTTATTCCGTCTTGTTATCGTGCGGCGTCACTCATGTGGGTCAAACGGGCCGCTGCTTGACCGAACGGTTAACAGGGACTTGGAATACATTTTAGCGCTCAAAAACAAGGACAAAATTATGAAATTCAGACACCACAGTGCGGCGCACTCTGGTGTCTGATTCTCGTATTTTTGTCCTTGTTTTTTGAGCCTTTAAATGTCATTCGAAGTCCCTTGTTTTTGAGCGCTAAAAATATTTCAAGTTCCAAAACCAACTAGCCCAATAATCTATACTTGACTGAGGTTAAAGGGACACTGACAGGGTATTTATGCTCGCCGAGGTTTTTAGTTGTACATGACATATGAGAGCCCAACTACCCAGACCACAATTTGCGGCTCGAAATTCGGTTTCTTTCCGCCCATAAACCGCCGATCAAGAACTGGCCGGTTCGAGTCTCGCTCACTCTCTTTTCCGTGGTCACAGGCCGTTTTCTAGGGTTTCGACGCGACCACCAAATTTAATCAAAGTCGTTGGTCACTGAAGGCACACACTCAATATTAAAAATAGAAAAAAAAGATGAAACCCATTTTTTGTGGCTTCTAAAAAAGCTGCAAATACGTTGATTGAAAAAAAAAAAAAGTTCCACAGAGAACCGGAAGCATTCATGTGCGTGCGTCGTTTCGCGTATCGTGGGACTCGGGCACTACTCGCGGAGACGGCGATGGCAGCGGACGACGGGCGTGGGACCTCTACTTCAGAACTGTCGCTCGCGGTACCGGCGAATTCTGTCTGCCTTTAAAAGAGAAATTTTGGACTGAGCAAAACGAATTGGTATTCATCCCGTACGACACGTCCCGACCACCAAGCCGATTTGCACGAAGACTGCTCGCCGAAGCCGTCGCTCCCTTCTCGTGGCTGAAGACATCGCTCGCGCAAACGTCAAGCACGAAGTGCGCACTTCGAGTTGAATATGCACGCATACGACTTCTTTACTAGGTGCGAATGTCGCCAATGCGTGGTGCTTCCCGACTTTGACCCGGGAGTGCTTTTGCTGGAGGAAAATCGGCAGCAAACGTTCCAACTTACGGTTTACTGGCGGCATTTCTAGTGAGGAAAGAGTTTCCCCAGTTGCTGAGGGGAAGGAAGAAGAAGTGATTGTGAGTAGAAGCGATATTTTGCCTGTCTACAATTTATTTCAATAACAGGGGCCCGGGGTTCTCCCGGGTGACCCTGTCTACCGAAACGCTATTTTTAGACGGCAGCGTCGTCTACGAGGAGAGAGATGAGCTCCACCGGGAGCAGTTCGACGGCATTTGACGGCCGGGTTTTTAAGAAGACATCGGAATCTTCAGACTACAAGGTTATTCTACCAAGACTACCGCAAGGTATACTCGTCACAAACTCTCTATTTCTACATGCCGACATCACCGGAAGGCCTTACAAGGCAAGCGACTTCAAGGAAGCGATCTTTTCTGTCGTTGACCGAAAGGACGTCCTAGGCCTAGGCCCATACCAAATGAGTCACGTATGGATGGTGACCTTCGGAAATGCTGCTGCCAAGCTCAAGATCAAGGCGTACGAAGAGTTCCTCATCAAAGGGAAGAAGTGCATAATAATCGATCCGTGCAAAGAGGAGATCAAACTGAAGCTTCTGTGGCTGCCGATCCCGATGCCAGACTCCGAGGTGAGGAAGGTTTTAGAGCCCTTTGGGACAATCAAGGAGATGAAAAGAGAAACATGGAGATTCTCAGGACTTGAAGATCTCGAAACTACTACCCGAGAAGTGACGCTCGTCCTGAAGCAGGACCTTACAGTCGACAAGATCCCGCACCTCTTAAACGTGTACGGCACCAACACGCTCGTCGTCATCCCCGGAAGACCACCTCTATGCCTTAGGTGCAAAGGTATCGGGCACATCCGTCGACAATGCTGCACTCCTCGGTGCACGCAGTGCTGGAGATTTGGTCACTCAAACGAAGAATGCGTTGTGACATACGCTTCCAAACTCCAGGGGATCATAACACCAGAAGCTGATCATAGCGAGCACATAATGGACGTAGAAGAAATGTGCAATGAAGAAATCCAACCGACGCTGGCGGGGAAGGAACCAACAACCGAAAGCGAAGAGCCCTCCTGCAGTTCAAACGAAAGTTTGATGGAGGAGCACATGTCCGATGTAGACACCATCCCAACACCACAACCAGGATTAGAAGAGACTTCACTGAACAAAGGAAAAGAAATTAGAAAGCAACCCACACAAACCAAGAAGTCGGCCGAGGTTGGCAAGAAGGAAGGAAGGCATTACAAGAGAGCCAAAGTTAACATCAGCGATAACTCTGATAGAAGAACTTGAGGCCACTAAAATTCCAATGGACTCAACGGAGCCGCAACTTCGACTGGAGCCCAAAGAGCCGCGGCTGAAGCCCAAATTCAAAGACCGGGAAACCACCTCTCCGGCAGCTTCCGAACTTGACACAAAGGAATAGGACCTAACACTACCATGACCACCCAGATAAGTCCCTTCACTATTTCCACGATAAATGTGCGAGGGATAAATTCGAGAAAAAAACAATACCAACTTTTTCGCTTTGTACAGAAATATGACAGCGACATTGTGGCCCTCCAAGAAACAAAAGTGTCCGAACAAAATACCCTATTTTCTGGATGCAGCTTATGGATGGATTCCTACGATGTGTTCCACTGTCCCGCTGTTGAGTACTCAGCGGGGTGCGCAATTCTGTTTAAAAAAGATATGAAGTACCGAATGTGCAGTATTCTCGAAGGGACTGACGGTGGTCGCCTCATGGTAGCTAATGTTCTCTTGCAAGACCAGCCCTGGCGGATAATTGTTATATATGGATACAATAACCCAGCGCAGAGGGAAAGCCTTTTTTGTCAAGCCAGAATTCACGCCAACACAAGATTTAACGTCATTCTACTGGGCGATTTTAATTGTGTTTTAAATAAGAAAGACAGGGTCCCATCAACAAACATCGTAGATCCAAGTGCGGAAGTTTTAAGATCACTGATTCGAGACTGTGACTTGATAGAGTGACGACGGCTCGGCGACGTCTTCGTGCAATCGGCTTCCTGGTCGGGCGTGTTGTATGGGATGAATATCAGTTCTTTTGATCGGTCCAAAATTTCTCTTTCGAAGGACGAGCGCGCCAGTGTGTTATCTCGTCGTAAACTCTCACAAGCCGTCGTAATGCAGTCGGTCATAAGCAGTTGTATCAGTGTGAACCATCCTGAATTAAGGTTTAAGCGTCCATGCGACCAGCGGGATATTGCGCTCTACTGCTGCCTGGTACAAGTTAAAGACCCCATGTTTTCAGTTGCACTGCTCTCTCCAGACGACCCTTCAACGTGAAACACACAGGTTTTTAAGTTAAATATTCTTTTATTTAGGTAAAGGTTCATGAACTAAATGTGAGATAGCGTTTTACAACACGCGTAGTGCAAATGAAATAAACAGATGCGCAACCCGTAAGGTGAAACACAGCGACACCTGAGGTGTGACGTCAGAGCCGCTAAGATTTCATTTTGGGAGCAGATTATCTGAATGAAAGGTAAAGGTGCGTGCGTGCACCATAGAGTCTGCAAAGGAGTCTAGTCTTAAACCGAGTAACTCACCGAACGAAAATTCCATAGCGTTTTGGAACCAGTAAGGGTATAATAAGTAGAGAGCATTTCAGCTGTCAACGCGTAAGAAGGGAGCGTGCTTTCGTGCGCTCATATCGGTGCAAATATCCACACGTACTGAACGAAAAGCGCCGGAATAAGCCGGGACAAGGAAGTACACCAGACGAGTGCATTTCAGATGAAGGTTTATCGAGACAAACACACACTATACGTCGTTTCACCTTATGTCCGAGCGCGGCCGATGTTATCAGCCGAAGGGCCAATCAAACAGCGAAAGAAGGACAACGTCATGGCGTGCTCCCTGCGCTTGATAGGACTAGCCGGTGGAGAAGCACGCACAGAGACACGGCGAACACCGGCTGGTCCTTTCAACTGCAGAGAGCACGCCATGACGTTGTGCCTCTTTCGCTGTTTGATTGGCCCTACGGTTCATAACACCGGCCGCACTCGGACCTAAGCTGGAACGAAGTGTAGTAATATCACCTTTAAGGCTATTTGTTTAGAAAATAAAACTAACTATAAATCAGAGTCATTCACGAGGCACTAACGCGCTTGTTTTTCCCTAGCTTTCTGATACAAAATGCATCGTAACATTCTAAAACAGTTTTATCTGCGTGTTTCGAGAATGGCGTTGCTAATTCTGGGTCACATGGCCACCTATCCCACTGCACTACCAGATTGCGCACCGGAGACTGTTTTACTAACCTTGCATGGTATATTGCTCCCATCCATGACCATGCATGTTCTCTTGCTTGCTTGTCATCTCGTCATCAGCGGCCCGTGGAATGTTTTTGGCGTAGTGCCGAAAATGCCCCAGCATCGATATGAAGCGCATTCGACCGCGCGGAACCACGAAGTGTCCCACTATGTTTTTGTGTGTGGCCCCTTTCTTTGCCCTGTTTGTGCAGGCATAAAAATAGATCTGCGTCGTTGTTGTTTGTCTAACGTGGAGGACAATCTGGTTTTAGTTTATTTTGTTTTTTTTTTTCTTTTGTATACAGTGTTTTGTACTGCTTAGGGGATTTTATGTTTGATCTTTCATGATCAAGTAGTTCTCGTCCTCCGAGACTTTCAATTTGTCTGGTCGTAAAGTGTGCGTGTGGGGGGTGCCACCTTGTCAGGCATACTGCTATTGTGCCGGCCCCAGACAACTGTATGCCTCTACGACGTTGTCTGAAAAAACTTTGATTTGATCTGGTTTGATATCGCTGTAAATCACAGGTTGTCAGCCATGCTGCATTTCCCTGACATCCCCTGCACAACAAAGGCACCAGACGCAATTTTAAGTAAAATATTTTGCTATTTATTTAAGAATCCTCGCAATGAATGTTAAATAGGGCTTTACTAGTGCGTCGTCCACGTTAAAGACCTCAAGTCACAAATAACGCAGCATGGACCAGGTTGCCGTTTACAACAAGCACAAATAACTCCAAATGCCGCTGTATGAGCACAAGTGTACGGCACTTCTTAAATTTGGCTCGGATATCATATATAGCATTGAAACATCCCACCCTAGTTGTGCAGAGCCACTGAATTTTGGATTGAACCTTGAGCGAAACCCGGGAGTGTCCTGACAAGTTTTTGGTGCCCCAAAAGAAGCATTTTATTTCTATTTCTTTTTATGTTCCCAGATAAAATTCACTACACTGACCAAGTATAGTGAATGGACGCTTGCATGCCTTTTCGCCCTTACTACGGACATCGGGTATAAGAGAACATAGTGGCCATTTTGCCTGTACAGAATTTATAATCGAAATCCCTAACCTTCATCTCCACAATTTTGTAGACGATTTGGAAGGAACTCTCATCGGCTATTTTGTACCAGGTAATAGCAAGGCCCCTGGTATCTTTCGGAACACTACTTTTGAATTTACGCCCATTAAGATTCGAAAAAAGGCAACCAAAAGGCGTAAACCACCAGCCACCACTTATCGGTGATTTGGAGCAAGGGTCAACCTTTTCGCTTTCTTTCACGACGTGAAACCTAGTTTGGTTGTGGGAACGCCAGTCCATCGTATTGAGTACCTGCGCAAACACAGTATGGACGAATCAATAACGTTGTCCACGCTAACACTATTATGCAGGGTGTTCAAATATGTTTCACACAGTTAATAAAAGAAGCCGTGCACGCTGCACCACTGCGTTTTGTGCAGGAGAGTTACACGGCCAGGGGGACATAATGTAGGAGCCTATTCGTTGCGATTACTTGGGGAATTAACCAAAATTTGTGAATTACCTTTTAATTACTAAATATAAACATATGTTTTCAATCAGGAGTTTCTGAGTGCCGTAGAAAAACACTAAATCATTCAATTTTAGAAATACTTTAAGCAAGTGGGAAGCGCGGGATGTGCTTAAATTACCACTTAAGGCCCGTTCACACTCTTGTAACCAAGTACGACCGAGAGATACAAGACCTGGTTAAAACCTCTTAAAATTTCTTAGGACGAGAGAACAGACTGGCACTCTGGCGCCATCTGTGCAGTGACGCCTGGAACTGCATTTCACAAGAGCGAATGTTTTGCGGGATTTCCGAGGTCAAAATGTGCGTAATACCTATGAGAAAGGCTCGTTCAAAACGTTGACAAACGTTTTTCGAGCCAGAAAGAAAAGGATAATGCGCGAGAGAAATAGAAAATATGCCGTACCGCCAAGTTAACACTGCTACCCAAGAGATGGCGCCAGTGTGTCCTTTCGTTGAAAGAGGTTTCAAGGCAAACATTTCTTAGAGGTCGCAAGAGTGTGAACGGGCCTTTATGCAACAGGCGCAAGGCTTCCCGGTGCGAGAACGCGGATGAAAAAGTTTACACCCACAATTTTCTAAGTTTTTCGCTGGAACCACAAAATTTAAAAGTTTACTTCCTACTCAAATTAAATTGACTATATATAATACGTTAATTTGTTGTCACTTAAATTACTGTAACATGATATGGGGCACCACAACAAAAAGTAATCTAAATAAGTTGCATCTATTACAAAAGAAGGCAGTACGTGCAATTTCAGGAACTCCAGTTCTTCATCCCACTAAATCACTATTTAACTCTCTAAATGTAAAAACCGTCGGGCTAATGTATGCTTACAAGCGTTCTGTCAACGTATCACAGGGCTCTTCAGCACAATAATGTTCATTGTATTAAACTAGTCAACCTAAAACAGCACATCCTCCTACGCAATCTAACACAAAATGAGCCCTGGATGACTCGCCCAACGCGTACAAATTACCTGAATCAGGCGCTTCATTTCAGACTGTCCACCATGCCATATAGTTTGTATAGAAAGGGTCGACATTTAGAATCCCTATCACATAGGGAATTCAAAGTAACTTACTTTTCTATGCGATTTTTGAATACGGCTGATGTTTTTGTTATGAATAGGATGTATTATTTTATGTACGATTGTATCATTGCTTTACTTAGTCGTGTTTTTCACTGGCCTGTGTATTTTTCGTCTATATGTTTGCATCAAATCAAGTATTGTATAAACCAGGCTTTATGCATTGGTTTGTACTCGTCTCTGTACACTGCGTAGTTGTAGTCCAAAATTTTAGTTGCTAAATTGTGTTTAAAACTCTCGCGCAACTGCACGGGAGCTGGGACATTTGTCAAGCTGCTCTTTAGCAGCTTTTTGTCCGAGTCCCTGCTGTCATGTAAAATGTGACAACAAAGAAACTTGATTTTATTTGATTAAATTTTCATTAAAAAAAAGTTAATCAACAAATAGTTAATTTTCCGACTTATCGCAGGCAAATGGTCCTATGCGCGGTACTGTGGCATATCGTCATTCTAGTAAAATGTGAATAAAGGTTGCGTCGACAAGTGGAGCACTTTAGCGCCATAGAGTTACGGTATTCGACAGTGTATTCACGTGCGCAAAACTTTTCAACTCATCGTTTCCAATCAGAAAAGCCGTGTGTGATCAAGGAACTCGGGATGCTGGAAATCTAATACCCGTGCCACACGGGCAATTCGAATGCCATTTACAACGAATGACATTTGAGCGGACGGCCAATCAGCGCGCGACACTCCGGGCGCAGCGCATTCCACGCGCAACAGATTGCGAGCTGATTCGCCGACCACACAAATGTCATTCGTTGTAAATGGCATTCGAGTGCCGTCTGGCACGGGTATAAAAAAGTTCGCATACAAAAAACGGGAGCCTTCGACTTCAAATGCATTAGGGAGTTTTAGAATAGCGCACGCTAAAGCTTTGCGTACGCAAAAATTAGCGTCGTCACCACTGCGCATGCGCCGAACGCTACCCACGTTTCGCGCTTAGCGCGCGCTATTTTAGCATACGCTATTTTTCGGAAATTGCGCGCGTACGCAGAGTCTTTGCGCTCCTCCAAGGAGGATTCGTGATGAGAACTGTGTAAAGCCAAGACGAGCACAGTTAAACAAATAGCGGCTCCCAGGACCAGGTCTGCGGCCGCTTAGGCGGCGTTGTGACTGCGACGTCGGCGGCATCCTTGGGACTGCAAGTTTCAAGACGGGGCGACATTGCACCTGGTTGGTTTGGCAACGATCACCGGCAACTTGTTGCTTCCGACGCGCGAACATTTCTCGGCGAAAGTCAGTGCACGAGACCTCTCTTGCCGAGGGGACGCAAGCGGACACGACCGGTCGACGGCTCGCGTCGCATTATCCTGTTTAACCAAATCTAAATGTTACTCTGGACCAAAAAACTTGTTTTTTTCTCAAGTTACAGCATTTCGTGTGTAAAATAATAATTGTGACCGTATTTTGGTAACGTTGCAAGCGTGAGATGCTTGGGCTTTTGCATCGCGGCCAGGTCGCGGCTGAGAAACGCTATTCTAAAACTCTCATGCGTAGTGTGCGCTAACGCAAGCGCTAAATTTAGCGCCAGCGTGCGCTAAACTTGGGTACGTTATGCGATATGCCGCACTATAGGATATGCCGCCAACGGTGGCAGCACGCCGCCGCTGGTTGTATTGCGCTTCTTTCCCCTTTGCCACTGCTAGTATTCACGCTGCTTTTCGGGATTCCTAACTATCCGTGGCCTATTCATCGCGGTACTGCAGCAACAATCAAATCAGTTGCTATGCTCCGTTTCAGCTTACGTTTAAGCGCAGCGGATGTTACGAGCCATCGGAACCGATCAGAGGCCGTTTGAGTGTCACGTGACCTTAGAGCAGCAGCGACGCACGGAAAGCGTATCACGGGCCACGCCAACAGAACGGGGTTGGCTAAGATAGCTCGTAGCATCCGCTGCGTCCGGACGTAAGGTGAAACGGGGTATAGGCGGGTTCTTCTTTTATGTATGAAAGGCTAGTGACGTCACTCCCCACGTCGCAAGCTGCCGTCACCGCGGCAGCTTGGGCAACAGTAATCTTCACCGGGAACGTATGCGGTGAGCGCTACGTGTTTCGCATTGTTTTCTGGAGCTCCTTGTCGTTCATTATATGGTTAGGATGTTTGTTTTGTGCTTATTCTTTATTGAAACGAATGATCTGCTGTATGTTCTTTACGTGGTATTTGTACTTTTCGCTTCAATCTTCTGAAGTCTTTTTTTTTTTTTCGTGAGAACGCCGACACGAAAGCACACGCGGGGAGAAGGTACGTGCTTCGCATTGTTGGCAGGCGCCGTTATTATCCATTATGCGGTTAGCACTTCACACGAGGGCTTCAAATGAGGTCAACCCCTTTTGAAGCAGCTGCAAACCTAATCTTTACCGGAACGCGTGGGAGGGTGTTCCTATTGTTCACACGCGCCTTATCATGCATCATGTGGTTTTCATGCTTGTTTTGTGGTTTTCTTTATTGAAACGGATACTAAACTGTATGCTGTACGCCTGTTTTCAAAGGAGATATGCTGTTTTGCCTTCAATTGTTCGCCGGGAGTATTTTTACTTACAACGCCAACGACACGAAAATTTCCTTAGCTGGTAGAGATATACAGCTTCGCTGTAAAAAGCTGGCACCTTGATTATTATGAGCGGGAAAACCTGTAGAGCTGAGCCGAACACGCGGCACGGATTTAGTCCCTGCGTGTGCCACAGGTTTTCATGAGGGACATACGACTGCAGGTGCACAACCACGCAGCAGTGTTTAACGAGAAGTCGCGTGGAAAGAGTTAATGAGCGAAATAAACGATAGCCGAGCTACAAGGTCTTTAATAACAAACACTAGGTCAACCATGTAATCAGAGAAATATGTCGCACGTGGAATGGATTTCTCTCTGCGGCTTTCACTGCGAGAAACTGCCAAGGCCGCAGCGGAAAAGAAGGATGACGCTTCAAACAGCCTTTCCGAGTCTAGGGGTTATCCGCGGAAACTGACGTGTGTCAGCGCGTGTCTTAGAAGGGGTCACACTCTCCGTGGGGAGTTTGCCATCTGAGTTGATCGAGTAACGTTGGGTTGGCGCGCGTCCCGACGGGGCTGGTCGCCCTTTACTCACACTGTCTCGGCGATTTAAATGTCCGAAAATTGGGATGTCGACACAGTATGACGAAATTCTCGAAAAGATGCATCGAAATGACACAGAGATAAAGGATCTAAAGGAAAGGATGGCGAACATGGAAAACCGAGAGAAAGAATTAAATAAGCAGCAAATAAAGCAGGGCATAAACGCACCCGAGTGTCAAACCAGGGGCCTTAAAGGGACCCTGAAAAGAAAAAAAAATTATGTTTCTTTTTAAACAGTCTAATTAAAACACGCGTGTCAAAAAAAATAACTTAAGCAAAGAAAAAAATTAAAAGCAATATTAACGGCGCGAGACTCGATTTAGTCGGTAGTCACCTCCTTTCCACTTGCTTTCTCTCTCGGCATTTCGGACGCGAGGAGGAAAAGTGGATCGGCTTCGCCTTCACACTGAGGTGGAAAGGGCGAATGACCATTCCGTGACGGTCATGCACTTTGTGCGCAGAATTCAAGATAAATCTCTCGCCGTTAATATTGCTCTAAAAATGTGTTGTTGTTTTTTTCGCGTAAAATTTATTTTTTGGCACGCGTGTCTTACCGATACTGTTTAAAAAAAATCATTTTTATGGGCTTTTTAAGGGAAATTTTTCTAGCATTCCATTTTTGCGTCTTGCTTGAGGGTAGAAGGCACTGTGCTGCAGGGCCATCATTGAGGTCTTTGCAACACTACGTGGCGATTGACGAAGTACCGAGTCAGCACGCGATGATCTGATTTTCCACAGTGCTCCGCGTTGAAAGTAGCTTAAAACAGAGAGTTGCTGATAGGTGAGCGTTCGTCGCGCACTGGACTTGAACTCGAAATTGTTGCCTATTATTTCAATGTGATCGCAATTTATAACGGTCATTTCAGCGAAGACTTTCGACACTTCCTGACACGATGACAAAGCGCTCGCGCGGTTTTTCCGTCTCTTCTTATCCGCGTGTTCTCACCATCAGCCTTCCTCCCCTTGCATGAACGCTAACTTTAGCGCAACACCGCACTTTCCACGCACACCAAGTACTTACAACATTTACTTATTTTGTGGCTTTGGATGACGCTTAGCAAGTTTCCTACTGAAACCATATGTTTACTTTCAGAAAAAAAAATATATTGCAAAAGCTTTCCGTAGTTATTTGACCTATCATGACACGTAACGCCCTGCAATATGCCCCCCCCCCCGGGGCCGTATCGCTCACAAGCACACGCCACAGTTTTTCTAAAAAAACGTAGCCGCAGAATGTTGGCGGCAAAGGCAAGCCCTGGAGAGTAGTTTTTTTATTTTTTTACAATTGCTGCACAGTCCCAAGCTGGCCTCGAACAGCTGTTGCTATACTGAAATGCTGTAGATGACTTATGCGTTCACTGCACTCTTGTTTTACGTTTAATAAATCAGGCACGAACTGACACAGGCTGAAAAAGGAAGCGTTCGAGCAGCAAGCTACTCTCGCATTTGCGAAACACGGAGAAGCTCTGGCGAGAGGCCTCATCGTATCCACTCGTGCTCCGTGAAAACTGACAGTGTCTGATTTCTGCGTTCCTCCCTGGCCCAGGAAACATTTTCCGAACGCTATGCTTCATACATTGTTTTTTGCCCTTCTAGTCGCCCGCGTTGCCGCAACGGACATGGAAGATGGACCAGTTGTCGAAGCGAAGCAGGGGCAACTAAGGGACGGACACAAACCGTCTCCGGGAAAACGGTTCAAGTTTATTTTGGGATTCCATACGCAGAACCTCCGATTAATCACCTTCGCTTCCGCAGACCACTACCTGCGGAGTCATGGTCCGGTACTTACGATGCCACCCGAAAGAGGTTTTCCTGTCCTCAAGAGTTCAACCCAGCGGTGGCCCAAATTGAGACGGATCTATCCGAAGACTGCCTCTACCTGAACGTGTGGACAGCCAGTACAGTGAGGCCGACGAGACCGGTCGTAGTATGGATTCACGGAGGAGGCTTCGCCTTCGGCAGTTCTTACGAGAGCTCGTTCAACGGATCTCTACTGGCAGTAATGCACGACTTGGTGGTCGTGACCATCAATTATCGCCTCGGTATCTTAGG
Source organism: Ixodes ricinus (assembly GCA_037355805.1). NCBI lineage: Eukaryota > Metazoa > Arthropoda > Arachnida > Ixodida > Ixodidae > Ixodes > Ixodes ricinus. The sequence goes on along the minus strand of JAZHYW010016953.1, from coordinate 24,760 downwards.
CTTTCTCGACGTCGGTGTTCCAGACGCTCCTGGTAACGTTGGTCTCCTGGACCAAAGACTGGCTCTGCAGTGGGTACGAGAAAACATCCACGTATTTGGCGGAAACCCGACGAAGGTGACCATTTTTGGCCAAAGCGCAGGGGCTTACAGCGTGCACGCCCACATCATATCTCCCCTGAGCAGGGGCCTTTTCCACAGAGCTTTCATGATGAGCGGTACATACGATTCCGTTGCGCTGCTGGACACCTTGCTAGAAAGTGCAGACCGAGGAAGCCAGGTGGCCGCGAGACTTAATTGCACGGCACCGTTCCTTGATCTGACTAGCCATCCGGACATTGTATTAGAATGCTTACGCAGCAAGTCAACGGATGCACTATTCGCTGCTGTGAAAAACGTAACTGACCCTAAACTTGCTAACTTCGTACCGACCTATCCGAACGAGTTCTTTCCAGTTCGGCCAGTTTTGGCATTGAGGCAGGGTCGATTCGCGGACGTCGACGCCATGGTTAGTGTCACGAGTTCGGAAGGCACCGTCATGGTGGTATCGCAGCCAGACAAACGTTTCTCGGATGAAGATTTGAGCGATGTTACGGTGGAAGAACTGAAGTCAGCTCTTCGGGAAATGTTAGTCATGTGGATGGGGGACAAGTACATCGATCTCGTGGAGTATTACGCGGCACAGGCGGCACAGGATAACAAGCAGGAGTTAAGGGAGATGTACACTGAGTTTTTTGGTGACTCTTACTTCGTGTGCCCCATGAAATATTTTTCCCAGAAACACTCGGGAAAGGGCAACTCCGTCTACTCATTCGTTTTCGGCCACAAGTCCGTAAAGTCGACGTTGCCGGTATGGAGTGGCGTCCCCCACCTGGCGGACATTCCATACTATTTCGGAGTACCCTTTTGGGACTATGAGAGCTACTCAGACGAAGACCGGAACGTCAGTCAAGAAGTTATGACAGCATTCTCCTCATTTGCAAGATATGGGTAAGTTCGCTTTAAGTCAAAACGCTCCGGCCCTACGGTTTTTAAAAAAATCGGGATCTAGCCAACGTGGCAAAATGATCGATTTCAAGGTAGTCCCGTTAAAAATGATCTTATAGAAACTGGTTCCAGTTGAATTTTAGAACTTGCTTGTTTGCGCTTTGCAAGATGCTTTATTCATTGGACTCGATGAAAATTTAACTCATGGGGAAGCTGCTTTCGTCGTCCAAATCTGTCCTCTCGGGAAAACAAAGATGTATGTTGTGAATATCATGTAATCGGTGCAAATTCGCTCCTTAGTAAGACATCCAACGTCCGATGATTTTGAACACATACGTCACCAACAAAGGTTCAATAATAAATCGCCTATTGCGAATCCTTATGGCAACGAGGATTCTCGTTGCATCGTAGTGTCTACGGTTCGGCATTGCCATATCAGTTATTCAGCGCAGAGAAAGGATAACATCATGGTGCCTTGCAATGATTCACTCTGGATTTGCACTAACACAAGACAACCACGCAGGGGGCGCCTACACCTTAGGTGTTAATTGCTTGGTTAGTGGCGTCACCACGGACTCCAAGATATGTCGGTTCGCCCATTCACGCCTGGCTGTGCGTGGCTTAACCCGTGTCCAAGGAGAAAGGGATCCTTGTAGTTGAGCTGAGCCAGGGGTACGTTCAGACCCTTCGGGGCCCGCCGGGCGAGGCAATGTACCACTTCAGTCCGTTTCTCGCATACGGGTGTTTCGGCTTGGCCTGACCAAGATGATCCAGTCAGTCGCTTTCCCTTCTACAATCCCCTCTGATCCTTCACTTTTATATTTCCTGTTTCTTTTACTTCTCTCTTTCATCTCTTACTCCTGTTTCACTCCCTTTGGCGGTAAGGGCAAATCTTGTGTGGCCATAAATACTCTACTCTAAACCATACTTTGTTATGGCGTCTTGGTAGCACTGGCAGAGCAGCATACTGAGACAAGCCCGTACTGTTATGAGGTATTGCCTCTCCCATTGCTGCGCTTCGTGGTAAGCTGTGCGCCGCGCTCTCCGGAAACCTTATCCATAAAAAAGACCTTGAGCCTGTAAACTATACCAGATTCGTTGTTAATCATTTCGAGGATAAATAGCGACCTGTATGGTCATTCGTTGTTGCCAAACTACTGGAAAGGGTAATTGGTTACACCTATAAAGCAAAGAAGATGAACTCTGGGGATCTCCTCGCCGAGATTACCACAAAGGAACAAAGGATGGTACTCGCAAAAATGACTTTCATCATGGATACCAAAGTCTCAGTTCGCCCACCGAGAGCTAAAAACCATCCGAAGGTTGCTCTATAAGGACGCACACTGGTGAGGAGGAAATCCTTGAGGGCCTCCGCCCTTCAGGTGTTGTTGTTGTGAAGCGCATTATGTTCAGACGTGACGGCGTAGAAACCCACAGCAAGCATGCAATCCAGACGTTCGCACGGCATGCCGTTCCAGCGTGCGTGAAGGCAGGGTATATGTTAAAGACCCGACAAGCTACAAACTCAGTAAATTTAAAATTGGAAACTAAAAGATGGAAACATTTACACAGAACGACGTACCAACTTACTTCCGCGTTAAAAAAAAAAAACCAACAGAGGTTACAAATTTGGCTATGCTTAAAGGTTACTGCACTAGTCTGTCAAGTCTCCCTTAACAATCCTAAGCGACTACAAATCAAAAAGTCCATCTGGCAACATGTTCTAATAATGAGGAACATAAAAAGCCATACCATTTTACAGGAGCTTGTCAAAACCCATAGCAGAACAAAACGTTCTGATTCCCTCAGGACCCTTGGCCTCTTTAGTGGCTGCTCAAACGTCTATTCGTAATAATTGTGCACTAATGTGGTATGGATATACAATTTGACAGCTGATTAAGATCCGTAGCAACTGCATCTTAAAGTCATTTCTAGTTCAGCAAATTTTGTTCCAAACGCAATGTTTCTTGCTATGCTTCGCGATGTGATATATAATTTTCGTTTTTTATAATACGAGCAGGAACCTAAACCGTTATTCGGTATCGTAGTATAGACTCTCCCAATATGCCTGATATCTCTTGTATTAGTAGGTGCACCGGTCAGAAAATGAAGGCTGTATATATAAGCAGATACCGTTCGTAGGCGCTTCTCCAGGTAGTCGACATGCGCTTCACCAGAGATGTAAATCGAAATGCACGCCCAGGTAGTACGTTGTAGATGGCACGTATTCTGGTGGTGCACACATACAGTTTTGACAAGTTGATATGTGAAGAAATAAGTGGTTCAAACATTTCATAATTTTGTGCGGGTTAAGAAAGCACATTAGTTTTGTTATATTGACGTTACAAAAATTTGATTACTAGTGAACCATGCCATTAAGGTTGAATATGTCAGTTTGAAAAGATGCTGTACCCTTCGATTCGTCATTACCAGATAAAACCAAAGCAGTATCGTCTGCATACTTAAATAACCGCGAGAAAAAGTGAAGCTTCCCAATTTCATTCACGTACAAGTTGAAAAGGAGAGGTCCCAAAATAGATCTTTCGGAACACCGTACCTAAGTGTCGCTAACTTACTCTTAGCATCAACAACCTTTACTAGCTCTTGACGCCTTGAAAGATAGTCAGTTCAAAACCCAATAAACTGGCCTCTGAATCCGATGTCCTCTCATTTATGTACAAGCACCCCGTGGTCAATTGTATTAAATGCCTTTTCCAGGTCTAAAAAAAGTGAGCCCAAAATTGTTGCGGTCAATATTTTTATGGATGTGATCCGACAGATCTTCGAGTAATGATTGTGTGCCTATGCCGTTTTCTAGTCCAAAGCCCGACAACAAACTAAGATATTCTGCAACGCCATATTAGATACGTTCATGATATCGATACGGAGATCTTCAGCTAAAAACATATGACTGCTCTTGTTTAATCCGTTTAGAAAATAGACCAACTCGTCATAGAATAAAGGGATATTTCAGCTCGGTGGTCTATAATTAGCAGGAGTTACAAATGACGCAGCAGCCATTTAAAATTTGTAACACCCAAAATCTTAGCGTGACTACAGGAATTTGCAGCTTGCTCGGAGATCCAGCTATTTTTAAAGAACATTAGAATTCCGATTAGGGCCACTTTAGTTTCAACAGTCTGCCAAGATATCCTTCCAGTACTCATTCCACTGAAAAATCGATTCGAACGCGGTTCTTATAATTACGCGAAACTTACTTCATTTCGGCTTCATTCCGAGAGTTTCAATAGATCACCGTCGATCATTTTCAATTCGAATAGCGGCCCCCTTCTCGTTCAGACGGGCAAAGATTTTTCTCCGTTTTTTTTCAGGAACCCGAACTTGTTTACCTTTTTTCTAGCACGCTGCTTTGCTTTGCGGTCGCGGAGTTAGTGTTAGCGCAATGAAATACATACCTCTATCAGAAGCTCGCACCGCGAAGCTCGCACCACGAAGCTCGCACCACGAAGCTCGTACCGCGAAGCTCGCACCGCAAAGGCTCGTACCGCGAGCTCGCACTCCCGAAGCTCGCACAGCGAAGCTCGCACCGCGAGGGGGTGCATGGAGATAAAATCGACATGAAAGCAACAAAAGGAGATCCGCACAGTTCGTGCCCAGGAGAATCTGTCTTACCCCGAGGCCATGAAGCGCTACTCTTTCTTGGCTAACGGGCGTCCACTCGAAGTGGTGCGTAGGGGACTTGCAGCACCTTCTGAATCGAGGCCCACCTATACTCTGTTTCAGCTTGTGTTGTACCGCAGGAAAGGCTACAAGCGCGAGCTCCTGGCTCTCGGGCAGATCTCGGCGGCACAACCTCTCGTGCAGTAAGGGCAGTTGCCAACGCTATGAGCTCGCGCTTCTAGCCTTCGCTGCGGTACAACATAAGGTGAAACGGAGTATAGGTTACGATCAAAGTACCTGGCGGCCGCCTTTCAGCTCTCACCCACAATATCGCCAAGCATAAACACATCTGTTTACACTTGGCGATTTTTAAGCTCATTTCCCAACGGTCACAGCAGTCTTCGAGCACTTTCAAATCGTTTTGAAGCACACTGGCGTCCACGCCATTTTCAATAATTCTATATACTATGCAGTCGTCCAGGAATGACTTAGTATGAGACTGTATGTTCTCACAAATACTATTTATCAATATAAGAAATAGCAAGGGCTTTAACACACTTCCCCGTGGTACTCCAGAGGTCATAATCACTGGCGAAGATATTTTAACATTAAGTACCAGTTTGCGCATGTTTTAATGATCACCTATTCCGGTAAGAAATTGTGACAACTCAGTTTGTAGCTGATCAACAGAAACCTCTTACGACGTAGTTCGAGTAGCTAAGCGCCTTTTTCCGCTTCCCAGTCGCGCTTAAAACTAGAGTGACCCCTGATAGGTGTTTGAGACCGCTAAATAAACCTCTCTATCTTTGTTTATGCGCACGTTGTTTCTTTGTCATTTCAGTTGCGATGAATGCATGGGTTCCGCTTTCCAAACGGACTGACCGTAATATATTGTTTCAGCTGTTGAGGTGACGAAGCGGGGCTCGCAAAGCTCGAGGACGTCGCGGAGCCAATACTTTTCCATTGCGTCGTCTGCTACCGTAGACTCCGAGTCCGCTAAAGGCGCCACTGTCACGTTCGCCGCCGCTCCCATGGGTTTTCGGCGGAGTTTCCAGTATTAGCGAAGCTATTTCATATTTGGTTAAACTAGCAACACTGGATAGTTATCCACACGTAGGTTTGAGCGGAGGTTCGGGTCTTAAAGTTGCAATCTAGCGACGACTTCCAAGATTTCCACTACATTTTGGAGCTGCTCACATACTGATTGTTCCACGCAATAGGTACCGCAGAAGCTGGTTAGCCGTGCGGGAAAGGTATGATGAATCCGCGGGTGGGCGCAAAAACGACAAGGTTGAGGAATTTCTGCAGCACATTCGAATTCTGGCCACCTTCAAAGGCCCGTTCACACACTTGCAACCGAGTGAGACCTACTCCACTGGGATAAGACCGGTTTTTAAGCCTCCTGCGACAGCGAAGGACCGGATGCGCTGCTGCGGAGCAGGACCTGAGCCGTTGTAAGATTAAAACCGGTCTTGCCTCAGCCGGTCCACTCGGTTGGAAGTGTGTGAACGGGCCCTAACACAAAATCAGTGTGTCCAACTCTCAACCGCCTGGAAAATCAGAAAAACCGGGAATTCCCAGGGACTTCGGCGAGTTTCAAAATACCAAGGGAGAGTCGTAAAGTTTTTACCCCAGTCAACATCGGTCGGGAAAACTTAGCTATCCTTCCTCCGACTGATCGAAAGAGAAACGTGTCTGGTGCGACGCACATCACAGGTGACGCAAACCGGCGTGCTGACTCAAATTTCTGCTCGGAGACATAGGTTGGGAGCAACCCTAAGTTTGAACCCCAATTAGCCTCCTCTTGAAACGCGCACACAAGACAAACTTCCGTCCTCTTTCATTACAGAAAGAAATGGTTAATTGGAGAGAAAATAATCATTGTCCAACGGTAATCGATGATGTCGTGTCATCTTCCGGTGGTCTTGCAGACATTCATTCGACGAAAAAACTGCGATGGTGCAGATGCTGCTTGGAACACTTGTTGTAAAGAGGAATTCGTGAAAACGAAGCCAGACACAGCTAAGGTGACATCAGAAGAAAACGCGACGATGCAGCAACCAAGAAGCTTCAGAATACGGGAATCTTCATTAGAATCAAAGACATATTTATGAGTTGAACAAAATCACAAGCTTGACTTATTCAAAACGAGCTGAGAAATCAGAAGCAGTGAAACCAAATTAAAATAGTAGAGTCGCATGTAGGCGAACCTCAGTTTATTTTAATAAAGTTTAACTTTATTATTATTCTATACTTGCGCTCGTCCTCGATATCTGCGCTTGGGCACTTGCATCTGCTGTATAGGCAACCGCTTGCGCTTGTTTGCGACTTTAAATGGTGATATGTTGATTTTTCAGCTTGAATATATAAAGGCGTATTAATATTGATATTTATTTTAGCTGCGGAGAGCAGCAGCGTCGGAGAAAGGCCAAACCCTCGTAACAAGGACTGCGGCGACGCATCCAACGATGATGCAATGGTATTCTGTAAATGAAAAAAATACTGATGGTTCAATTGGAGATTATTGGGCAAAGGTGAGAGGGTGATGTCGCAATTGATGACGTTTTTTGTGTATTTTGTTTTGGTCTTTGCTCCGACTAGTTGTTGTGTGGACTTGAGACGCTACAACATTGCCATACACAGACCAAACATTGCTGTAGCACACGGGACAAAACCAGGGCTTGTAGACACGTAGCCGCCAAGAGCAGCCAGATGAAAAGCGCCAGTCATGCTCCTCCGCGTCACATCAGTCCTGTAGCCCCAACACTCAGCCGGCGGAAGACTGAAATATATAGAGTTACTGCGAACTGCGCGTACGTATACAGAAGCGATGTACGCATGGTTCCCAGGGGACAGGCCCATCTGGATGAGAGGCATCATTGTGTAACAGCGCCTTCGGATTGTCACAATCGAAATAAGTGCCCAGAGCCAAGCTAGAGGTCGTAGCTTGTTATGTGTCTTCTTCCAAACGTTGTGGGCGTATACTTATGCAGCATGCTGTCGAAAGACTTCCATAAATCTAATCTCCTTTAAAGGACGCATAGGTTGGCCCCGTATTTGAAACGACAATTGACAATTGTTTAGAAAAATATGTCAAAAACCAGACTGACCAGGTAGGGCGATCCAAAGGTTGGCCACCTCTCTCTCGACCGCCAGATGTACCATTGTTTTCCCTTTAAAAGGTGCTTCCTACAAAATTCGTTTACTTAGAAGTTGGCCAGTGATTTTTGATAACAGGGTGAGTCAAAATCTGGAGAAGTCCTAAATGTTGTGAACATAGATTTGATAGGCACCCCGAAAATAGTTGACCATCGTTTCCTCCGCAGGACACCGAAGCTTAATGGCGTCAACTGGACCCAACACACCCCCTGGAATCCTGCAGTCTTGTGGCTTCAACCCGGGAATTATTCTACGCAGTACGACATCGGCGACAAAAACTGCGGCTTCTGGAAACAGTTTATGGAGTAATGTGATCCGAATCGGTCACATACTCTCGAGAAGGAATAAATCAACTCTCTGGAGGACTCTCAATCTCTGACCAAAAAAATCATTAAAAAATTACCTGTACCTGTGAATCCCTCTAATACATGACGTGTATTATTGAGGAGTAATCATTCAAGTTGTTTTAGGAGGCATTCTAAAAAGTGTTTTGCGGGAATGAAAACACGCATTGTTCATTAACTGCCATCCTACTCCACTACATGATAAACCTACATGATAAACATGCAAACGCGCACTACGAGAATGTCAAGATCACTTCGTTTCCTTTCTTCAGAGTACTCTTCGTAAGCTAGCATACCGATGTTGCGCCAGTCAGCTAACGTAGATACTTTCTTCATCGAAACGTTTATCACAAGAAGCATCTCAGGAAATTTTCGCTGTCACCTCCACACCGTATTATCTTTCGTCTGGACCTATTCTTGCTAATTATGTAATATCCACAGTAAGGTAACTAGTATATTACATGAGATCCACAGTAAGCATCTCGTATTCTTGAAAGAAGGATCCGGTAGTGCCCGCAGACCTCGACGTGTCTACAGAGTTGCTTGCTTTTAGCAGCTTCATGGACAAAACGTACGCGATGTAATCTTTTTGCCCGGTACGCGTGAGATGATGAAATCGTACTCAATGAAGCGAATTCTTAGTCGCTGTGGTCTCGGTATCATTTCGTCGAGACGTTTTGTCGACAACAATGGCACCGGGGGCTTATGCTGCGTATCGGCGTGAAATACCTGACCCACCATGTAGGATCGGAAATGGTCAAAAGCCCAAACGATGGCCAAGGCCTGCTTCTCTACCTGAGCGTATTTCTGTTCTGTCGGCGTCCTAGTTCTTGACGTGTATGCCACAGGGCGTCTGCGGCAGTTCTTCTCTCCGCCCCCATTGTTACAAAGGTGCGTCTGACGATAACGTAAGGTGTTCTTCTGGTGTATAAAACGTCAGGACTGCGGTCTCGCAGAGCAAATCTTCGACCCTCCGGAATTTTTTTTTTTTTTATGCTCACTTCAGATTCAGCGGGTGTCCTTATGCAGCATATTTTGAAGTGGTTTAGTTTTTTTTGTTTTTTTTCGCGATGTCAGGTAGAAGCTTCTCAGGTGGCTCACCACCCCGAAACTGATCGTTGCTCTGCCAAGCTTTCTGGTGCTGGCAGTTTGAAGATTGCTTCCGTTTCCTTGGCGACTGGCGCAAACGCCTTTCTGGCTCAGGATGTGGTCCAGGAACCTGACGCAGTTCTTGGCGAACTCGCACCTTTAGCTGTTCGGAGTCACTCCAGCGTCGTGAAGGCGGCGGAGTTCCACCTCCAGATTTTGGTCGTCCGCCGCCCTGTCTTAACCGAAAACGAAGACGTCATACGTGTGACATGCGTGATCAGGGATGCCTTCATAAGTCCACAAGTTCTCGCGAGGCCGAGTGGGAGTCTCTTGAATTGAAAACGTTCTGCTGGTGTGGTGCATATCGTTAGTTCATTCGATTCTACAGCTAGTAGAGCTTGTCTGTATAGTTTGCTAAACATTTTCACTCCTGTCAGTCTTGCAAGGTATGTTTCCACCGTTGGCATGATGATACGTTCTCGTACCAGCTGTAGGTTAAGCTGGGTGTAATTCACAGAGATCAGAGGGGAACCATCTTGCTTTCTGCAACCACCATGGGTGAGCAACACGCTGTGGTGTTGTCGATTGCCTCGAAGACGCCCTTGTCCCGCAGGCGTGGTAATTCTTGCTCCACGTAGGGTAGATGCTGGAGGGGTATGTTATTGCGAACGGTATCGCGTCTGAGTAAAGTGTGATCTTATACTGGACCTTCATTTTTCCCGGTCCTTCAAAAACGATGGTACTTTGTCCGCATTTGATAGCACTTTGTATTTCGGTCCGCGTTCACCTCGTTTAAGCTTGGCAGCACGTGCAGGGCTTGAATTGCCGGTCGACCAAGCAAAGGATACACTAGCCGATCTGCCACATATATGACCTCTCTCGCTGTGCGTCCCTCCACGTTACCGTCGCGCTAAGCTTCCCGATTGTGCTCAATAGAGAGTGACCCACTCCAAGAAGATAATTTATTGTTGGCTCTAATGCTGCCAACGTTGCCGCGTCGCAGAGGCCATGAGGGAACCGTTACGTCCGCACCCGTGTCCACCTTGAACGTGACGTCCCGGTTGTCCATTTTGGCTCCGACGTACCAGGCGTGTCCATCATTTGCGTGCACCAGTTCGCCGAGGAACACTTTTGAGTCGTGGCTCGTGGTCTTGTGAATTTCAATTTTTTATTGCAACTTTTGTAAAGCAGGCATTTGCGAAGTGGCCTATAGCTTTTTGCAGAACTCACACTCTTGTCTCTCGAAGCGCATTGCTGCTTTTTTCGAAGAAGCCGTTTTCGAAGTAAAAACTACGTGCCCCCTGCTCTTTTCTGAGCATGATGTGGTGCGGGGCATAACTTGCGAAGCTGAAGGCTCATTCCCGTTACCGAGCGTGGTTGTTCTTATCGGTTTCCTGAAAGGCCATGCTGAACCGAAATCTGGATTCCACAAAACTCGGCGGCAAAAGCGTGCAGCGACATGCTACAAAAACACCAAAACATCACTCATACAGCGATATCTCGAACAGATGACAGTATTTTTTATTTTTATTTTTTAAAGGAGGCGGATTTGACAGATACGTTCACGTCTTCTTTTCGAGAAGAGTCGAGAAGGAGAGGAACGGCCTCGCGTCTTCTCCGCCTCGCCGCCTTGAGGCGGCGAGGCGAAGAGAGGAGAAAAACATATATGTTGACGTCACGCGCCTCGTCAGCCTCAATCAATCTCGACCTCTTTTTCCAGAAATACGGCTGTCCATTCGACATATCACCTTACGAGTAGTGTTGCCCAGCCACGTCATCAAGTTTTGCGAAGAGGTGGAATGAAAACGTTCGCTTTTGTCCTTGAAATTCCACCGCAACAAAGGAGTTTCTTGGCCAGTGGGCCAGTAAGCTCGTGTAAAGTGAAAACATTCCAATTGCATATCGTTGCACCGCCCCTTTAAATCGCGGTCTCCTGCACAGGACCGTTAAATTATGTTAACCGTCACAACGCAACTTTAAGCTCGTTACTTTACAGATGAGTGCGCAACATAGGTGGTAATAAACACCAACTTCAAATGCCGCAAAATGATGAACCACTGACAGACCCACGCTTGCAACGGGCCTATTTCGACGTTGCTGAATTCAGTTTTCGACAAAAAAGGCACACGTCGACACGGGATCCTCAGTTAAATATTTTACATGCATAAACATCAGTGCATGACATTGATCTTATACGTATGAAAATCGGTGTATGTCTTTATCTTTAGACGTGGTACGGTGTGGCGAAGAGTGTATCAACACCGTTACACCGCGGTTGATTCTGTAGAGGTAGAAAAACCTAAACTTTCGTGCCAGTTTCTTTTTTTTTCTTTTCAATATGAAATTACAGCGGAGCCGCACACGGGAAGCAGTTTTACTCGCTGCGTGCGTCACTGGTTTTCATGAACGCAGGTGAACAACTGCAGTAATGTTTAACGAGAAGTTGAATGGAGATAAGCGACAGCTGTGCCACAAAGACTCTCAAACAAACACAAGGTGAACCGTGGAAACAGATAAATATGTCGAAGGCCGAGTGGATTTCGCTGAACTTTCACTGCAACAACCTGTTAAGGACATGTGCAGGGCAAGGTCGAATGAGCAGAAAAAAAGGCACACGTGGCTCGGGGAATCGCACATGATTATAGTGCAACGCAGACCGCTGTTCGTAAACGGGGTCGTTTTGTTATTTTTGTTTTACCTTCACATGAGAACGAAAATAGTATTGCAACCAGACTGGGCAGGTAATCCGTTACAAGTAACAAATAACGTAATCCGTTACCTTTTCAAATCTTTTTGTAATTGCCATATTAGATTTTTTGCGGCAGTAATTTGTAATGTATTAGCGTTACCAAATATTGGTAAGAAATTAACCGAGACGAAAACACGATTTCTATTGCGCAAGCACAGCGGAGTTGGCAGCGTCTGTAACCGTGAAAAAAACGCGAAAGAAATGCCCATAGGCAACCTGAAATGCTGTTTGGATTGGCGCTATCTAGCGACTGAAACAGGAAACATTGGGTATCCTTGGGACTGGCGGCTGCATGGTTCAAACGTGAGCTATTACTCTGATGGCGCCGCTTAGCCTGGTGTCTGAAGCAAGAAATACTGGGTAGACCAGGAAACCGTGATCACACAACATGCCGGTACGGCGGAAGCTATACGGCCCTGGCGGGCCAATCCGAACGTGACTACGTATCACCGGAGAGAGAGATTTTACTGCGAAGATGGATCAGGCTTTTCGCTGCGTCATGCTCCACTCCAAAGTGCGGGCGTGTGGCTCGTATACGTAGCGCATATCGAAGCCGTGGGCACGCAATGTGGGGCTTATCGTTCACCCTTTACCAAGTTACAACGAGACGGGGTATACCCGTTGGCTCTCACACTGCTTGCACCGCCTGGCTGTTCTCCCGCTGGCTGAGCGAAACGGCTCCTGGATAGCCATTGGCCGCCGCTCTCGTATCAGGTGTTGGCGGGAAGGAGGCTGCGGCCGCTTCTGCTCTTCTCGGCGCCGAGGAACATGGCGGCGCCTGAGGCATCAATATCATGGGCGGTCGCAACCTTGGCAGTAGCGAAACGTGCCCGTCCACAACAGTACACCGCAGACGAACTAAGGGAGCGGAAGAACAACATTCATGCTTTCGCATTCACAACTCATAAGAGCTGCTTAGGTCTCCTCGGAATTTCTATGTGGACTTTCACTAGAACCGCAAAAAAATTGCAAAACATAAAAAAAAAAAATCAAGACTACGCTGTGTAGGCTTTACCTCTTTCCATCGGCTTGCATCATGTTTTTCTTCATCTCTTCGGAGGAGAAAGCTTTACGTGTTTTTTTTTTTTTTTTTTACTTTTTTACCGCTTGAAGGGCCCTTTTCAAAAGGATGCTCTCTTTGATCGGTTCCTCGCCTCCGAAGCTCCTAGCGGAGGTAGACGCTGCGACTGAGCATGCGCACCGCTGGCCTTGTCTGCAAAATTCCAGGGATCATCTCCGCTTGCCGTAAGCTAGCGTGATGGCTGGTCTGGTTGCAACTTTCGGTGCCTTGTCAGCTTAGAGGTGTATGGGGTGCACCTGCATTCTTTCTCTTGAATACAATATATTATTTTTACAAAGATTACCACAATGCGGGCGTATGAGAAATGGAAAGTAGGGTTTGTGGCCGCTCTTTGTGGTATTCTTGCTCTATAAATAATTGCCGCCCTATGGGTATGTGCTTCGCTCGTCCCCCAAGGAGTAACAAAACACAACGGGAAGACAGCGAATGGTTTACTGTACTTCCCGGTCGCCCGTCCTCGAGAGCCAGCAGCCCAGGCCCGCCGACCGATGTTGTCGCCCGTCGTTCAGAGCTCGCAGTCGGCGTCTATGTCCAGGCCTGCGGACCCTCCCTCCTACGTCTGCACTGCGTAGGCTAGCTGTCCCAGGCTTTCATCGCATACAAAAATGGTCTATGGACGTCTATGGAAAATCCTATGGTGAGCTATCACCTTCTATGGCCCTCTATGGTCAGCCATAAGAAACCATAAAGCACGCTATAGCCACCAATGGAAAAATCTATGTCTTCAAAGCAATAGAATCTCGACCATCCAGATTTCAATAGCTGGCTATAAAATAATTTATGGCTATGCAGCTATAGATTCGCGACTATTCAATATTCTTTAGCGAGCCATAGAAATATGTATGTCCTTAATGCTATAGGTCCGCGACTATTGAATGTGCTTTAGCCGGCTGTATGTCCCTAAATTTATAGTTAGTGGTGTATGTCCCTAAATCTATAGACTCGCGACCATTGAATTTTCTTTAGCCGACTCTATGGTGTTTTATGTCACCAAAGCTATAGGCCTCCGACCTTTCAATGTGCTTTAGCCGGCTATAGAGTGGTTGATGTCCCTAAATCTATAGACTCGGGACCATTGAATTTTCTTTAGCCGACTCTATAGTGTTTTATGTCACCAAGGCTATAGGCCTCCGACCTTTCAATGTGCTTTAGCTGGCTATAAAGTGGTTGATGTCCCTAAATCTATAGACTTGCGACCATTGAATTTTCTTTAGCCGACTCAATAGTGTTCTATGTCACCAAAGCTATAGCCTCTGACCTTCCAATGCGCTTTAGCCGACTATAGAGGGATGTATGTCTCTCGAGCTATAGATTCGCGACCATCCAATTTTTTAGCCGGCTCAATTGTGTTTTATATTGCTTAAGTTATAAACCTGCGCCCCCCCCCCCTTTTTTTTTTCTTTTACTGCAGATGTAGGATAGTGGAAGAGAGACATTCATGCGTTCGATCGGGGCGAGAATTTTCTTTAGCCAGGTTAACGGTGCGTACGTCGCCGCGGCTATACGCCCGCGATCACAAAAGCGTCCTTAGCTGCCTATAGCACTACTATTGCAGTTTTGAGGGCTGCTTTCCATGCGCATTGCCTTATTTCGGCGTTAACGTCATCTCAATCTTCCGTTTTTTAGCTTTAATTATCTGTCTTTTCCAGTGTAATTTGTAAGTTTATGTATTTCGTAGCGCGCCTTCTACTTTGTCCGTGTCCCTGCCATGTTTGTATTTCTTTCTGCCTGCCGTATTAAATATATTTAATTTTTTTTGTGTATACTTCGTCATTCTCCACGCGGCGTCAACGAACATAAACCCGCTGCTTACGCCACTACAGAGGTGAGCTCTATTCTTGTCAAGGCGATCTATCGCGCCATAAAGTCGTCTATTGGACTCGAATAAAGTCTCGAGAGGGCTGTTTCGAATGCCGGTGCACATGTCATCAGTGTAGGTAGAACAACGACGTCAATCGCGACGCGAGAGCCAAGTGCGCCTCGATCTGGCCGGCCGCGCTCGCTCTGGAAATGTAAGCTCGGGACTCTCGAGCAGCGTTAGCTTACTGAAGATGCAAGACGCTACTTTGTCGTCGCGAATCCTTTGCCCTTCGAATGGCTGCGAAGCCGTTCCAGCGCCCGGCGTACCTACGCAGCGTCCTCCAACAACCGCTCGCACAGCATCGGAACCTTCCGTCTAGGAGCGCCGGCTGTTTGTCGTCGCGGGGATCATGTTCACGGGAGTTCATGTTCGCGGTGTTTCATGTACACGGGGGTTCATAAGATGCTCACATTCAAGTCGCGACGATAAATCGTCGGCGCTCGCAGATTGCCCATAGGCTCCAGAAAGGTTGCGATGCTGCACGGGCGGTCGCTGACAGGCGCTGCTGCCTAAAGTACGCCGAGCACTGGAACGTGTTCGCCGGCGTTCGCAGGGCAAAGATTCTTAACGACAAAGCAGCGTCCTGCATCATCAGAAAGCTAACGCTGCTCGAGAGTCGCACGCTCACATTTTATCAGAGCGAACGCGGACAGCCAGATCGAGGCGCAGTCGTCTCTCGCTTCGTGATTGCTGCGTCGTTGCTTCTCGAGACTTCATGAGCGTTAAATAGACGCGTCTATAGCGCGATAGAGTGTGCTGACTACAGAAAAGCTTACCCCGGCAGGGGCGTAAGCAGCGGTGCAATGTCCGTCGACGCCCGTGTCGAGAACGGCGAAATATACACAAAGACACAAGTTAACAGCCGAAAAGAAATTAATATCGTTAGGCACGCGCAAGCCTAGGTGCGTCCTATTATCTCTCTGTTCTGCGAATTCCACAAATCAACAAGCGCTGTGGCTAATTTTTCTTACTTTTCTTTAAATTATGACACATTAAAGTCTTTGGCGCTTCTTGGAGCACACAGCCCCACCATGTGTCATTGTGGTCCGCAGAGATTGTAATTGATGACAGTGCTATAGACTGAACTCACGGATAAAAAACTTATTACGGCAATATTTCTTAAACCATGCAATCAGAAATGCCACAACGATGCAAAGATTCCCAAAATTGAAGATCAAAAATGCAAACCTAACAACATAACTAAAAAGTGCTTTGTAAAAAAAAAAATATATATATATATATATATATATATATATATATATATATATATATATATATATATATATATATATATATACTTATTTATTTATTTGTGGACATCCTGCGCAAAAAAAGTATTCGCCCTTAATTCTTCATTTTAAATTCTAATGTGGGTTACACGGCGTAAAATATAATATCTTCAAACCTGTCCCGTTTTGGGTCCCTTCTGGGAAATACAGCTTTGGAAGTCCAAAAGCTGGCCTTCATGGAGCTGTCCTTTTCACTCGGTAGTGACATCAGAGTAGACGCTATGCGTGTTTGAAGCCAATCGTGTCTCCGGTTAGGGTCACCTGACAACAGTCTCGAAGCTGGTGATAACGCTGAACACGGCACCTGCCTTAGGGTGTATCTCAAAACGTCACATTCGCATTTGAACCTTGCACATTTCGTCCCATTCTCATTTGGTCCTTCCCGTTTGAACCTTCTCATAAGATCCGAATCGTGTTTTTCGCAACTGGGCCCATTCTCATTTTTCCCGTTATCTGAAAACGTTCCATTCGCATTTTGACCGAGCGCATTCGTCCCAATCTCATTTGGTCCATCTTGTTTGAACCTTCTCATAAAATCCAAATTGTATTTTTCGCAACTGGACCCATTCTCATTTCGCCCGATCGCGCTACGACCGAATGGCACTAGTTCGGCATGCTTCTAACGTCGTTATGCCTTCGCGGCTTTGTTGATAAGCCTTACCTTGCTTGGGCCCCCAACATACCATCAGCTATATGTTACGTGTAGAGGTACGCACTGAGAATCGTACAGCGACGCCTGCTTCCCTTCCTCTAAGCAAACGAAAAAAAAAGCGATGAACTTTTAATTTGGAAACTTCGTTTGAACAGAAATAGCGTACATAATAGCAGTGGTTCTCAACCATTGATGTTTCGCGGATCCCTTGTAGAGAAAGGCGGAGATGATGGAGGACCCCGTTTGGGGAATAGAATGGTATAGGTTATCGGAAGTTCCAGAGCTAAAGATGGCGGCGCCCACGTAGAAAAGGTGTATAGACGCCCCTGCGATGCGTTCATTGGAGCAACGCCTATCTTAGAAATATCTTAGAAAAACGCCTATCTTAGAAATATAAATGAAAGGACGAAGCGAGAAATCATGAGGCCTTTTTCATGACGTCAGGAAAACACGGGACGTGCGTTAGTGAACTGTCGGTTACTCTTAACAAAAAATAGACTTGCTAAAAAAGATGCGGCGTCATGATGGGTAGCGGACGCGTGCATTGGCGGCCGCAGCCGGGATCTAATCGAGAGACGTGTTTACAATTGCATGACTGCGTTGGATCTGATTATGTCTGACCCTATTTTATCTTTTAGATGTTTTTTTTTCTATCAGCCATGCTTGTCTGAAAAAAAAAAGAAAAAGCAAACCAGTTGTTAGTTGCGCGTTTCGTGTGTCAGTGTCGTCCTTCTTCGACCCAGATTGTAAAACTTCAGCAACGCAGAACAAAAAATACCTGAATTCAACTGCAGCTACTCTTAATGATAAACTGCGGTATTCCGGCGACATATTTTTCAAATTCGGGATTTGGCGAGGGCACTCGCTAGGAAATCGACATGACCTGCTCCATAGGTTTATTTTTATTTGAACTCCGTTGTTTAGGGTTCACATTTATATATGTTTTATCCATTAAAGGTAAAGTCATTACAATAAATTAAAATTAAATTAGGTGAAGCAGTAGGAGGAAGCTTGGGAATAACCTTAACGACTTTGGCTGGATTGTTTTAAAAAGGCATACTTATCGTTAACATGCCGATCTTTGTTATTATGAGGTTTTACATACAAAATGATATTAATGTTCATAATTTAAAGAAAAGCTGAAACACTTCTAAAAAAAACGAGTTTGAGGTGGATTTTGGCGTATTTTTATCCCGTGAATCTGAATACCAGGTTTGTTTTTCTCCGAAATGTAAACTAAACGCGAGAAAAACACGAAAAACCTCCGATCAGTCGTGACGTCATACGTAGGATCTTTGCGGCCGCCTAGCGCGTGTCGCTCGTGTGGACAGCGCGTGCAGCTTGCCAGGTATATTTTTCCGCACTGACATCAGTCGTAACGTCTATTTCTGACCTTTTTTGAAAGTAGCAAGAGTGCATGGGGATAGCTTTACGGGCGCTGAAGATGCGCGAGAGCAGAGATTAGGATAACTTCTAGTATGACGTCGCGTCCCGGGAAAGAGCGACTTCAGCAGTACTTTAAAAATTAACTTCTGCAGCCTCCGTGCACCAAACTGAAAGATAATCTCGATGTTCGTGATCCTGGAGGCCAAATAAAAACGATTTATGTGTTTTATGAATTTATTTTATTACAACCTTTAGAACTTGAACGAAACATCATTTTGCGTGCTCAAGATTATTGTAACATTATTTTACTTGAACATACTATTTGGTCTACATTTTATTTCATATCTAAAGTCACAATTAACAGCAGTTCATACTGGCCTTCATCGATCAGCATCTTGTTGCCATGCCTACTGCTTCTATATGCAACTAAACAGCTAGTTGTGTGTTTGAGGAAATCCAAACCTGCCGTTGCACAGAAGTGTGAAGGCAAAAAATGCATAATTTTACTTGGATAGGCCAACACACGAATACTCAAATACTAACATATAATATTCGCAGTGGTATGAATAAAAATGAAGTGTGTGCTTGTGCTCCAAAAATACATTTTGCTGTTCCATAATGGACTTTTGGGTGCTCCAAAAGACGCTACAAAATGATTCGGGTCAATCACATTACTGGGTATGCCTTCTACCTGGAGTTGCTTCTATGTACAAAACAATGGGCCTGCGATCACATCCAGCGATAGTGCGGAAAGGTAATTTTTTAACTAGAAAATTTGTTCAGCCAGCATATGCATCAAGTGTGTGGCTGCCCATGCCCTCTGTGCACGAGCTGCAGGCCCGTAAACGAATCTCATAATCCGAATGCTTGCATGACCGTCTTGGCTGCACTGGACAAAGGGAGAAAAGGTGCCGATACTTTGAGTAGTAGCTTTCCAGGGACTAGAATCATTATAAACTAGAATTCTCATTTGCTCTTTAGCTCACACTATCACAAAAGTATGGCGACATGAAAAAACAAGTAAAAGCGCAGCTACTCGTTATACTTGTCCCGAGGACACTGATGCTCTTTAACGTAAGCTGCCTTCACTCACTTAAGATACAGAAGCAGACCTTTCTTCTCAAGTAATTGCGCTTGTCCACCATTTATACTTATTGCAGTATCGTGAAGTTCACACTTTGACAACCTAAGGTTGGCTAATATGTTGAGGAAGTGAAAAAGTATTGAACATGAAAACATTACGTGAAAAACAGTTAGAACCTGCTGGTACGTTTTTTAGGTGGCCACAATAAATTATCTTGACCCGTGAAAATGTTGCAACCGATAATGATCTTGGAAAGCTATAGATGTTGCAGCGAAGCTATACTCTCTCAATTTATTTCACCCTGGCTTTCACGGCTGAAACAAATTGCCTCATTTTATAGGCTGACGATTTTCTTAACACTTTTTTAAAATTATGGCCGAACTACAAGCTAACCCACTGTTTACAAACAAGCTGGCTTACATCAGCTATGGGCACTGCATGCGCAGGACCGCATTTTGTTTGAGCGGACATGTCTGCGCATGCGATCTGCCGACAGTCGCGCCACATCAGTGGTGCGACGTGAGAGCCACATGTTTGTCTATGCGGAACGGAAGTCTGCCTGTTCTTTGCAGGGCCTGTGGTGACGTCAGAATGCCGAGCGCCGATTGGCTCTGATCTGAAGGATAGTAGCTGTAGACCTCAAGGCAGCAAGCATTGAGGTCTACCCGCTATCCTTCATCAGAGCCAATCAGCGCTCGACGTCTTCTGACGTCACCACAGCCCCTGCAAAAGAAACAGACGAACACGCCTCCGCATACACTCTCAAGAAAAAGGGTGAAAAAGGGTGTATCGTTACACCCTTTGTCCCATATATTACACCCCAAAACTTCATTTCGACGTACAGAGCCCTATAGTCGAACAGACGGCCCCAAATTTTACGAGGGGCTTGATAACGGTGCGATATAACTTTTAAATAGCTAAAGTACGTATCAAAGACCACATAAAGAAAACACCGAGTTTTTACAGTAGGGCCAAGAAAACCCCGATTATTTTTTTTTGTAGTCAGTAAAACGTACATTAGCTATTTTTAATAAGTTGTACCACACGGTTATCAAGCCCCCGCAAAATTTCGGGCCGTCTGTCCGACAGCAGAGGCGCCGGCCGTCGTGATTCAGTTTACGGGGCGATGTCTGTTGTCACGAATGACAAGTGATGAAGGCGATAATAACTGAAGAAACTGAAAGCGTTTAATGGGGCGAACTTGTGCCCAAAAGTGGCGAGGAAACAGAAGATAGTAACAGAGCTGTCGTCGGGCAGCCGAAAGCGGCGGAAACTGGCACAGGATCGAACGCTGAGGCGTAAACTGGCCTGGCTGCGCGCCAAGCGCCCTTATGTACACGCGTGGGCTTGGAATAGTCGGCGCTGGAAGGTCTCGACGCGTAGAACTTTCGAATCCTCGAATAAACAATAATGTTCTCGAATTCACCAGAATAAGAAACTGAAAGTATAAACAAAATTCGCGGAGCTCCCAGGAATCAGAACCTGAGCCTCCGCATCGAAAGTCCAGCGCATGACCGACCACTCGGCCACGCACGCGCTACTGCATCAGCGCGCGTGGCGTTACTCCCCCTCTCTAAAAGGCATCGTCTCGATGCCACGTGAAAGGCAACAGAACAGAGCAAGACAAACAAAAGCACGAGAAAATACGGAAGCTGGCCGTAAACACAATCCTATCAAGCGTTGCACGAGATCCACGGTTCACAGTCTTATCGCGCGTAGTACGGCTTGAGGGCTGACGTGAACGACTTCCGGTCGCGGAGGGCGTGCGATGATGGTCCGTAGTTCCGTCGGAGCATCACCTCGTAGTTCAGGTCGCCAGGTCGGCGAAGCACTGCGGTCCAGTAGCGCTTCAGGAAGTTTCTCCTTAGACGCGTCGTCGTATTAGGTCCAAACCACACGGTCTCAGGCCAAACAGACGTCGATCCGACGAAGGTTGTACCGGGCGGCGGCATCGACGCATTGTTGGTCTTGAATTCGGAGTCGGGCAGCTGGCAACGCTGGCTCGTTTGAGCAACCACTGGGCATTGGGTATCTCGTCGTCAGCTGGCTCGTGGGGTAGCATTGCGTCGAGCATGGTCGACGCTACTGCTGCCATGCACCAGCTGAAACGGTGTTACTCCTGTTGTCTCCTGCACACCGCCGTATTTGTGAAAGCAAATGTGACGGCGGGTAACACCTCGTCCCAAGTCTTATGCTCTACGTCGTATACATTGAGATCATGTCGGCGATGGTTTTATTCAGCCGTTCTGTTAGTCCATTTGTCTGCGGATGGTACGCAGTGGTTAGACGGTGTACGGTGCCACTGAGACGAAGGATACTCTTGCGTCAGCTGAGCCATGAATGATGATCTACGGTCGGTAATGAGGACTTCCAGAGCACCGTGCCGGAGGACAATGGACTCGATGAAAAACTTGGCAACCTCCACAGTCCCGGAAGGAGGGCTTTCGTTTCGGCGTACCGCGTGAGACAATCTGTGGCGACGATGTCAACGATTTCCCGACGTCGACCAGCGGAAAAGAGACCGTAAGGTCATTCCGATCTGCTGGAAGGGTGCTGTTGGCGGAGAGAGTATGCTGCGGGAGTCCGGCCGGTCTCGTGGGGAGGTTTCTTGCGTCGCTGGCATTCATGGCAACCGTGTGTATAAGGTGGACGGTTTCGGAAGCTTGGGCCAGTAATACTACGAATACGGAGCCCAGTGTCCGGCTGTAACCTGGAGTGTCAGACGTCAGGTCGTCGTAACGGGCTTGAAGATCCTCGAAGGTCGGTCGGGATTACCAGCAGCCACAGCGAGTTGTCCCAGAAAGTTCTCTTTGTAGAAATCACACCTTGTCTAATTGCAAATGTCGACAGGGCGCGTGAAAAAACGTGGTATGGCACTTCCGCGCCCTTCCAGGTGTCAACGAGGATCGCCTCGTTGACGTCGGAGCCCATGTCATCGGTGTTCACTACGCCGAAACTCTCGTCGTCATCATCGTCATGCTACCGGAAGGTGTTCGACCAGGGCTCTGGACAGGCGGTCAGCGTCGCTGTGCTTGCGGCCGAACACTTGAATACGGTCATGTTGAACTCTTGCAGTCCGGAACTCCATCGAGCAAGGCGTCCTGACGAGTCCTTGAGGTTGCGCAAGCCAGCGGAGCGGGTGGTAGTCCGTGACTGGAAAGAGATCCCGTATAAGTACGGATAGCGAAACTTCGTGATTGCCCAGACAACCGCCGGCATTCTTTCAGTCGTGGAGTAATTCTCATTCTTTCTCAGTCGTGGGTAGTCATCACTGCGCAGGTCGGACGTTGTCCAGTTGGACAGTGTCCGACGCGTAGTGACATCGACTTCATCGTTCCATCTTGTAGCAGACCAGTACCGCGCCAAGTCCTGTGTTGCTTGCGTCCGTGTGAATCTCGGTTTCCATCCTGGTCGAAATGTCAAGGACAGGAGGGAGTCTGCAGTCGTCACTTCAGCTCCGTCGAATGCCTGCTGCTCTCGGCCCATTCAGGCTTCTCAACGTCCTTCGTGAGGTTTTGTAGACGTGCCGTCGCACGCGTCGAACAAGCGGCGATAAATGGCTTGTAATCCGGAACCTTCTTTGGCCTTCTGCTTGTCCCTCGGCGCTGGAAATGCTGCGACGGCGCGAAGTCTTCTCTGGGTCGAGGCCGTTGCCCTGTTACCCAACCACACGGCCACAGGAACTTCCAGTTCGTCATAGGCAAACCAACTTGCTGGCTTCAGGTGGAGTCGGCGGTCGTGGCGGAGAACAGCTCCGGAGTCGTCGCAAGTATAGTCAGCGTCGCCGGAAAAACACTACGACGTCGTCGAGGTAGACGAGACAGCTCTGTCGCCCAGTCCTGCAAGTACGGTGTCCGCGACACGCTGGAAGTTGCTGGCGCCGTGCACAGTCGAAGGGCATAACTGAGCTGCGGCAGTCCATCCGGCGTGACGAAAAGCTGTCTTCTCCTCGGTCACGTTCGTCGACTTCGATCTGCCAGTAGCCGCTCTTCAAGTCCATCGATGAAAAGTATCCCGAGAATAGCGCAGCCGGTCTAACGTGTCGTCGATGCAGGGTGAATGAGCATCCTTCTTCGTCACTGCGTTCAGCACCGGTAGTCCACGCAGAACCTAAGCGTTACGTCCCTTCTTCTTAAGCAGTACAACTGGAGGCCCATGGACTGCTGGAAGGTTGGATTATGTCGTCCGTTAGCATCTCTTGAACTTTGCTCCTGAATCACCTGCCGCTGTTGCTGGAGACTCGCCAAATTGATGCACAGGGCGCGTCGTCATCGGTGACGATGCGATTTGCAACAGCGGTTTGGCCTTTTTAGCCCAAACGACGTCGCAAAGCAGTCTCGGTATTCGGTGAGAAGGTTCATCAGCTGACGTCGTTTCCGGGCCCGAAAGCTTGGGTCAATGTCGAGCTGCGCTGGCGATAACATCTTGCTGGTGGCGAAGATTCGTCGGTAATGGCGATTTCGGCGGGTTTTGAGTTCCTCGACGTGGCCAGCAGCTGCGGCATTTCGTGAGGTGTTGCGCTTCGTTTCGAGTTTCGTCACGAGGACCACAGTGTGGCCATCCTGAAAGTTCAGCTATACCTCTTGCGACGCCTATTCCTGCTGCAAAGCAACTGGGCTCACTCGAGCAGAACTTCTGGCTTGAAAGCTCCAGTGCTCCCGACGGGCACGAAAACACTCGACCGCGGTGGTAAATTCACGTGACTTGCGAGGACTCCGGACCGCGGATGACATCGCTTTTGGTTTCCTCGGTAGTGGAGCAGGTTTTCATGGCGTCGGCAAGTTCGCTCCGAGGTCGATGACTTGACGCCATACTCTGGAGAAGAAGTCCATTCCGAGATAACGTCCCTCGCACAGTCTTGCAGAACGACGAACGACGGGGCACGTCTCACCATGGATCTCGACATGACAGTGCAGATATGAGCTGGGATGGATGTCCGCCGGCAGTTCGTGTATCCTGCGGTCCGTCCTCGACGTCACCAACTTTCCGAAGGCGGCGAGAAAGTCTCCTCAAGCAGGTAGTCTATACCGGTGTCGACGAGCGCCGTCGCGTCGTGGCCGTCGATGATAACGTTGAGGTTATTCGACACTGTTGCAGAAACGTCAGCAGGGCATTGCGGCGTTAAGTGGGGCTCCGACGATCTTGGAGGATCTTGGCATCGTTCGTCTTCGGCCTTGCACCACCACCTCCCGGCGATTGCCGCGCCTGGTCTTCCCGACGAGAAGCGATGGAGGTGGCTGGAGCTGTCTCGACGGACCGGCGGAAAGGCGATAGCGACGTTGCCGGAAGCGGTAGACAGAATCCTCGGCGGGAAGACGACTCGGAAGTGACGAGCTTGGCGATAGTCCTCGATGTCCCGAGTCGCTCTCAAGACGTGGTCGAGGGTCGTTACGGGCTGCCGTCCTCGGCCAGGCCCAGCTGGCGGTGAGGGCACATCGACGGTAGATATGGTCCGCTTCAC
>JAZHYW010016952.1:0-40883 GCA_037355805.1 Ixodes ricinus | reverse complement strand
ATATCGTTTAGTGGGCAAAAAAAAAGAAAGAGGTTGTAAAGTCGAAAGCTAGCTTTTCGGTAGGAAAATATGAAAATACAGCGGACTATTTCCTACCTCCTTCTTTTCGAAAGCTCTCCGCCTTTTCACTATGATACATCCGCGGTATTCAAAGCACGTCAGCCGACCCCAAGCTCACGCATGGGATAGGAGAACTGCGTCGTATGCGCTCGTCAACAAATATTTGGATTCGCGTTAGTGGCCAATAAGTTCCCTGACGGAACTTATCATCACTTGCGAATGACAAGTTCTGCGGTGTGCTTAAAAGCACGGTAGAAGCTTGGAGTCATCGTACCGGTGACCAAGCATCTCACGACCGCGTGATTTCTCAATTCATTTTTCAATTGAGGATTAAAGCTAAGGAGAAACAAGTTAAAAAACTATTTAATGAACTCATTAAGTTGAGACTACAACCAAAGCTACAAGCACAAGCAAGCCCGCGCTTCTGGCTTTGGGACATGCCTTTCTATACTTTGTTTCAGCTTGGGTCCAGACGCAGCCGATACTACAAGCACGAGCGTGTGGCCCTGAACAGTGCCTGTGCTGCACGAGCGCGCGTGCTTGGCAGGGACGCTGGAAGCCCGGAGCTCGCGGTTGTAGCATTGGCTGCGTCTGGACCCAAGCTGGAAACGAAGTATAGTACGAGCGCCTCGTTCTGCGGAATAACCATTCAAGGTTAAGGCGGCGGTCCCACGGCGGCCATCTTGAACAAGCCATTAGTTCAACCACTAGATGGCGGCACTCATCCATGTGGCCAGAAAACAAGCTCGTGACAGTGATGTTCCTCCTCTGCTCTTAATTTCCTCCTTTCTGCTGCACGCCCATGCACGTTCAGCGCTCAGCGCGTGCTCCCGCTGACACAAATTCCAGCAAACGTGCCAGTGGTGCTAGCAGTGCCCAGTTCGCACAGAAGCAGAGCCCAGCTAGCTCATCGACCCGATCGAGAGTGCCCAGCTGGGCAATATTTGTTCTTTGATACTGGCTTTGTTCCGCGCTGCAGGGTTGGCAAAGCGATTTCGTTAGAGGCTCACAAGCCAGGAGCTATCGTTTTAACTATTCAAGAATTAAAAATAAAGTCAATCAATCAGTGAAGAATGTTATCAAACCTTGAAGAACATATATAAGACATGCCTTGTCAGCATTTCGTGAATGAGAGAGCTTTTGCACGACATAAACGTTTGAATTCATTTTGCTGTAAGTCAGAGCGCAGCCGACATAACAGGTAAATGAGGCCAATCAAGCAGAGTAAGAAAACACTATGTCACGGAGCTCAACGTCTTACAGCGCGTTTTTTGTCCCCGGTCAAAGCAATCAAGCGCAAACCATGCACCATGGCCTTGCGCTTTTAATATGCGTGTTTGTGCATTTTGATGCTATGATAAAACAAACAATAGCAGATTTTTTTTTTTCAAGACGGGTGTTCAGAAGGGCGCTCAATATAACTCATCATTTGGATGGTAGTTTGATTAAACTTGATTACCAATTATCTGACCTTATAAATAACCACCTCAATATTGTTGAAATAGTACGCCGAGGTCGAAGATGATGCATGTTCAAGAAAAGAATAAAAGTTTATTTTTTAGCCCCAGTAACCTAAACTTAAAATTTGTTAGGCGAGTGGGTAGCAGATTTTTAAATGCTTTTTATAGTGCTTTTGATAATTTTTTTCAATATTAATTAAGTTTATTGATAATTTGACGTTGAAAAAAAATATACCAGCGTCTTACATGTATCTTTATATACATATAATTTCTGTTTGACATGCAACAGAAATGGAGAATTTTACAGTAACGCTGGCATTGTATGTTAATGAATGTGATCTCAATGATGTCGATGTGAATTATTTGTATTTGAAACTTTTGATGACGTTGATATTAATTATCGCGCGTTTCGCAATTCGACGTGCGAGCGTGTCGAATTGGGACGCATTTTTGTGACGAAGTGACGAGGCGCCGGAGTGCCTCTCGCGCCAGCTTCTCGAGCAAGCCGCTCCCTAATCTTCTCATGATCGTGATCACGATCGAAGAAGGTGGACATCCGTTTATTCTAGCTAATGCTATGTTCACACTACTAAAGCCGCTCAATCTGTTTACGTTTGTCTTGCAAGCAGCGTCAAATGCGCCAGTGCACAAGGCCCGTGTCTGGTGCGGCCTAGGTGCCTTCATGTGCGCTTTGCTTAGGGTGGTGGCATCTCGCCATTTTGTCCCACACGTTTATTTTTATTTTTTGTTCGGAAGCGCGTGAAAGAGCGTGTCCCTGCACGCGCTTGTGGCGCTGACTGTGCTATGGGCGACATTTTGTTTCCGCCGATTTCCTTTGTATTTTCCTCGTGAGTGCGTGCTGGTTAACAAAGGCAACCTCGGGGACACTGAGCACTATAGGTCTCGTCAGGCCAGTCACTCGCGTTAAACCAGCATTTGCGGTCAGCCCATGCTGAAAGGGTCGACCCTCAGTTGCGGCCCTGATGGAAGGTAATGGCGGCGCAGCGCTGAATTGAGCGGCGCTTTGAGCGAATGGCTGCTCGTGGCACGTGTCTGGTGTGTTTCCACCCCAATGATTGGCGGTATTTGACCAAAAAAAATAAAAACGCCTTTATCAAGGGATTTCCATCTGCCTAAAGCCCCTGGATGTGTTTGCGTTTGTTTTCCAAGTAGCGTAAAACACAACAGAGTGCGAGGCCCGTGTCTCGAGAGACCCTTGGAAGGAAATGGATGCGCAGCACTGAAATGCGCGGCCCTTCCTTGGAAACGAATGGTGGCGGAGCACCCTCCCTTGGCACGTGTCTTGCGCGGTGGCCAGAGGCATGAAGCCCCTCGATGTGTTTGTGTTTGTCTTGCAAATAGCGTCAAATGCGCCGTGCACGAGACCTGTGTCTCGAGCGGCCCTTGGAAGCAAATGGCACAAACACAGCAATGAACGCGCCCTCGTACGCTTTTATGGAAAGATGTATACTCCGTTACTGGCGCGGGCGCGTGGCTTCATTTATGGTTTCGTTTGCGCGAGAACACGTGCAAAGTTGAAGGTTTACGGGACATTCGTGGTTCGAATGAGGCATGGAATCCAGTTCAAAGAGTAGATTTGCATGCGACATATGAAGCACAGCCGCGTTCGCAACCGCTTTGCGAACGCGGATCCGCTTCCAGTGTGAATGAGCCTCCCGCTCAGCTCGAGCGCTGGCTTTGGCATTGCTTTCTTTCCCACAGTCTCAGCTGAGACGCTGTTTCTAGCAAGTCGGACCTGGCTGCTTATAACTAGTTGCAAAGGAGAAGGGTCGTGGTTGGTGTAAAGCGCAAAGTGGAAGCTTGGAGTCGTTGCATTGTTAAACCAACACCATGAAAGTTGATCGTTTTACACTGTTCTTACTTGAATAAATGTAATAAAAATTAATCCAAAGAAAGACGATTTAGTGAGGGTTTCGCACATGTGCAACGCTTTTGATAGAGCACTTCATGGGAAAGGGGTTTATTAGACCCTTTTCCTGAGCCTCAGATTCGAGTCACGATGACTGGCTGTTTGTTTCCGTACCAGTCACTGCGGTTTGCACATAACGCTCTCTGTAAGTTGTCTATGAGTAGAGTAACATGAAAACTAAAAATCTCAAATCTCTCCACGATGGCGAACAAAACAGAACCAGCGCGGTTGAAAAGCTGGAACCTTAAAAAAAAATGTTTGTTAAAAATCTTGGAGTGAAGGGAAAGGAAATTCCCCTTCGTCGTCATCATCAGATGGAGTTGAATATTTGCACCTTTCGTGGTGTCGGGACATGGCGGGCAGCATTGAATAGCTTATTTATGGGCACTAGGTGTTTTCGAGAACTTGCTCGCGACCCTAGTGACGCGCTTCTCGTTTTCTTCCTTTTTTTTTTTCTTGCAAGATTAACTGACTCACTGCAAGAACGAGGAAGTAGCGCGAGGAAATATTTGATAAAAGAATCCTCTGCGTCAGGGACAGAATCAGCGCCACTTTGCCTGAACTTCTCAACCTCGAATTTCAGCCACCTTTCAAAAGATGGCGCAAGTGCGCGTCGTCTGCTACAACATAGGTTATTTTTATTATTTAGGACAATTAGTATGCTTTAAAATAATTACAATCATAGGCAGTGATTTTAATTAGAACGATAGAAGCTCTAATTAAAGAATCGTTATTTAAATAGCTGTCCTCTTCTTTGAAACCGGTTTCTTGCGTACAGAGTCGAGCTTCAAAATAGTCCCATGATTTAAAATTATTTTAAACAAATCTGAATATGAATAACAAAAAATCACGCTTCAGGTGAACCAGCTCAGTTCCTCTAGCATACAATTAAAACAAAATTAGATCAGATGCCAGTACGCTGTCTGAGAAAACCAAGAACGCGTTAAGAGAATTCTTTAAAATTTTATCACAATCAAGTTGTGTTTACAAAAAAACGGGTGGCGTTGCACTTCTAATATTTTGTATGCGGAGTTCCTATAGTTACCAGAAGCATGCCCTTAAATGTCGTTGCTGCGTTATGATGTGACACTGAGTTACGAGACTTCAAAATTGCATAAAAAAGGCTCTTTTTGAATAAATATTAAAAAATGTGAGTGTGCTAATTCAGAAAAACACGTATACAGGGAACTAGACGAGTCCTTCATCTTTTAATAAAAAAAATAAGAACGCGTCTTGGATGCATTACAAGTCTAGAAACTTGGAATGCATAGAGGTATGTCTTTGAAAATATCAAAACTTGCACTTTTTGTTTTCTTATTGTGCGTTAAGTTTTAAAGCATGCGTATCATATTTTCCACTAAAAGAGTAATGATGAATTGGCATTTTATTTGCAATAAGAACGAAATACGTAACACGTGTAAAGACGCGACATTTGCATCGCAAACAGGAGCGTTAGCACAGCTGCCACCGGTATTATGGTTGGGGCCGTGGGACCGCCGCCTTAAGGCGGCGGTCCCACGGCGGCCATCTTGAACAAGCCATTAGTTCAACCACTAGATGGCGGCACTCATCCGTGTGGCCAGAAAACAGGCTCGTGGCAGTGCTCCTCTGCTCTTAATTTCCTCCTTTCTGCTGCACGCCCGTGCACGTTCAGCGCTCAGCGCGTGCTCCCGCTGACACAAATGCCAGCAAACGTGCCAGTGGTGCTAGCAGTGCCCAGTTCGCACAGAAGCGGAGCCCAGCTAGCTCATCGACCCGATCGAGAGTGCCTAGCTGGGCAAAATTTGTTCTTTGATACTGGCTTTGTTCCGCGCTGCAGGGTTGGCAAAGCGATTTCGTTAGTGGCTCACAAGCCAGTAGCTATCGTTTTAACTATTCAAGAATTAAAAACATAGTCAATCAATCAGTGAAGAATGTTATCAAACGTTAAAGAAGATATATAATACATGCCTTGTCAGCATTTCGTGAATGAAAGAGCTTTCGCACGACATAAACGTTTAAATTCGTTTTCGCTGTAAGTCAGAGCGCAGCCGACATAAACAGGTCAATGAGGCCAATCAAGCAGAGCCAGAAAACACTATGTCACGGAGCTCAACGTCTTATAGTGCGTTTTTTGTCCCCGGTCAAAGCAATCAAGCGCAAACCATGCACCATGGACTTGCGCGTTTAATATGCGTGTTTGTGCTTGTGTATCTTATAGTCTTTGACTGCATTTTGATCTATGATAAAACAAGCAATATCAGACTTTTTTTTCCAAGACAGGTGTTCAGAAGGGCGCTCTATATAACTCATCATTTTGATGGTAGTTTGATTAACTGATTACCAATTATCTGACCTTATAAATAACCACCCCAATATTGTCGAAATAGTACGCCGAGGTCGAAGATTCTCCATGTTCAAGAAAAGAGTAAAAGTGTATTTTTTAGCCCCAGTGACCTAAACGTAAATTTTTTTAGGCGAGTGGGTAGCAGATTTCAAAGTACTTTTTAGAGTGTTTTTGATATTTTTTTTCATTAATAATTAAGTCTATTGATAATCTGATGTTGAAAGAAATATACCAACGTCTTACATGTGTCTTTATATATATATATATATATATATATATATATATATATATATATATATATATATATATATATATATATATATATATATATATATATATATATATATACATATATTCTGTTTGAATGCAACCGAAATGGAGAATTTTACAGTAACGCTGACATTGTATGGTATTGAATGTGATCTCAATGATGTCGATGTGAATGATTTCTGTTTGAAACTCGAGCGGCCTTTGGAAGCAGATGGCACAAACACAGCAATGAACACGCCCTCGTACGCTTTTATGGAAAGATGTATACTCCGTTACTGGCGCGGGCGCGTAGCTTCAATTGACCCCGTAAGTGACTACGTCACAACATGGCGTCTGGGTCCAAACAAACCGTTGCTAGGGACGTTGCTATGGACTAATGCGTGGAGACTCCACATGAGGCTAGATTTTTCCTTGCAAGTAAGTAGATCATTTTTTGTAAGCATCCTAACTTCGTGACATCTTATTATGAAGATGTTCTTGTCGTCTCAGTGTCGTATTGCAACGATGAAAGCCATTTCTGACGTATTACACTCCGCTTTGCTTTGGTAGCAGACGACACGATAGATTTGCTGGCCTCTGTTGCAGCGGGCGTCTTCATTGAATTGCGTCGGTAAACGAGCGACAAAAACAAGTGCATCGTCATGGCCCTAGAGGCCTCCGCAATGTGCGTTTTGTTTTCTGTGAAGAACCCAGCTTAGTTCAGAGGGGCGAAAATGCTGTAAATTCAAATCACGTCATGCAGATCAGTTACGACGACGACCTGAAGTGCATTATCGGCGTAGTGCAGGCCAGAATGAGAAACAAATCGAACGCCGTCGAGGTGAGTCGTTTGTTATTATTATTATTATTATTGAGGTTGTCAGGTTAATAAAAAATTTAATGTCTATCGCGATTTCGCAGTATTTTGCTTTTTTTTTCGTTGGTATACATCAAATTCCGTGGATGTGCTCTTTTGCTGAAGATCTCCATCGAACCCGCGATGCGAGTACAATCTGTAATAAACTCACCTTATGTTTTTTATACAGTTCTTTTGCGCTTTGGTGTCTTGCGTAAATCTGAAGAAACTGCAAGAATCTTTCTCCACGCGGTGTTTACAACCAGGTACGACGCACCCTCCCCTAACGCGAGTCCACAAACAATATTTGGGATCTCAACCGATCGCCTGAAGAGCTTTTCTCCCGGGTGCAATGCGATCTTTTAGCAGACGATCATCTCGATCGACGCCCGGACTTTCGATAAACCATATTTGGCATCGCACGCCACTATGAATTCTTATAAGTGTCTGAAATCATTATATTTAAAAGAAATGCAATATCAGAATATCGTCTTTATTCACACGATTCAGACGCCGGCGCCGGCTTGGCCGGCGGGCGTGTGGCAGACGGCATACTACTTGCTATCGTCGTCTGCTGAAGGCATCTTGAGGACCGGAAGTTGCAGTCGTAAATATTTCAGAAACAAGCGATTACCGGCACACTTCTGTCGAAACATATATGACATTCAAGCTTTCTATATCTGTGGTTGTTAGAAGTATAAATCCTACTCCTGATTTTTGAATGGTCGGGTTTTCGTAGTGAAACCTAGCCACATGTATTTGTCCATAACAACGACCCTAGCAACGGTTTGTTTGGACCCATGACGTCACACTTACGGAGTCAATTATGGTTTCGTTTGCGCGAGAACACGTGCAAAGTTCAAAGTCTACGGGAGATTCGTGGTTCGAATGAGGCAAGGGATCCAATTGAAAGAGTAGATTTGCATGCGACATATGAAGCACAGATGTCCCGCGGACTAAGTTATAACTAGGACTTGGCGTTAATTTTAATCGAATAATTAATCAGTGGACCTATATTGCTATATTACCCAAGCATCAAGGAGAATGCAGGGATTGGTGTTCCACGGGCCACACGCGCACGCCTTCCCAGTATAAAACATTAGAAGTAAATAACCAAAATAAAGCGTTGACGAACGTGCGTGCAAGATGCCATTTGTTTTAGGTATTTCTTTTAGAAAAGTTACTATGGCTGACGTCGGCACGTGCGGCGCGTGGAACACCAATCCTTGCAATCTCCTTGATGCTTGGGTAATAGAGCAGGTTTCGTACATTCCCATGCATCATAGTTTTAAAAAAGTCAAAATGAAATTTTTTGTTTGCCTTTGTTAAGGCAAAATGTACAATTTCAGATTTTAAATCAACTTTGATGTGTATTTGAGAACAGTCGAAAGACAGCCACACTCACAAATTATTATACTTCAGCCGCAGAAGCAAACAGGTTCGTTAATTTTTTTCCAGCAATAGGGAACTCCTTTTATTGTTCACAATAGACCTATTGCTAAATTACCCAAGCATCAAGGAGAAAGCAGGGAATGGTGTTCCCACGCCTTTCCCGTATAAAAGATGCGAAGTAAATAACCAAACTAAAGCGTTGACGAACGCGCGTGCAAGATGTCATTTGTTTTAGGCTTTTTCTTTAGGACAGTTACTGCTGCAGACGCCAGCCCGTGCGGCGCGTGGAACACCATTCCCTGCATTCTCCTTGACGGTTGGGTAATTTAGTAATAGGTCTGTAGGCTGAGCTGCGCTAAACGGACAATCGCATGGCGTTGAAGTAGTTGGGGGCACATATAACCTTCCCCACTTCTTTCGAGCACACATTTCGCGTCTACAGTTTACTTTAGGTCAAATTGTCACCTGAAGTTTGCCTTCATACAGGTGTACTCGTACACGTCTGCGTGGTGAAAACGTTAAATTTTTAATTTTCCTTTGTCAAAATTTAACCGGTTAACTGGTTAAAAATTTAATCGCGATTAAATCATTAATTGATTCATCGGTAGGTTATTAGATCAAGTTCCCAGACCTATAGTTACACCGCAACGTAGGAAAACATAAGCAAACGCCCCTTTGTGAGTGGACGTTGCCTCGTTCAGCAGTTTGAAGAGCAATGGCCGGACTAGAGTGAACAGGCGCGATCTCTTACGGCCTTTGCACCGGGAGTATAGTTGTTCCCTGCGGCGACAGCTTGGAGGGGTAGCTGTAACCCTACCGCTCCTACAGCGTTATAATTCCTTCTGAGAGGCACGTCCTCTTCACCGTGTTGTCCTCCTTGCTCCGGGGTTTAGTTGGACAAGTTTCTAGAGTAATTAGACCTACAGGTCGTGAGGCCGGCTGCCTTCAGGGACTTATGCGGAACACGTCTTTCTCTTCGTCTCCTTAATAAACAAGTTTGTATAGACAAGCATTCAATTATTGTAAGCCGAAACTTATTTCAATCGGCTCACTACAGTTATTTCAAGCCAGTATAATTGCACACATTTTTAATCGCAGTGGTCGGGGAACAGTTGTTCAGGATGGCTCAGGCGGCGTTGGGCATAGTTGTGTGGTCGCACGCCTACGCGGCTAAAGAAGTCCCATTGCTCCTCGGCGAGAGTGAAGGCCACAAGAAAACCGCTCTGTAGCCGGGTCATAGAAGAACATGGCAGGGCAGCACTGAGCATCTCGCTTGATTTTATTTCGCAACACTCATTGCGGGGACTCCGAAAAACAAAAGAGAAGCGCGAGGAACCTTCACGAGTTGGGATCCTGGGCCGGCTTGCTAGAACAGCGTCTCAGCTGAGAAGCTGCAGTGCGCAGACTGTCTTAAGACGCAGTGGTCCATCTCAGTCGAGCGCTGGCTTGGCATTGCGTCGCACTGTCTTGAGACGCGGCTTCGAGTCCATCTCAGCTCGAGCAGCTGGCTTTGGCATTGCTTTCTTTCGCCAGCAGTCTCAGCTGTAGCATGGGCGCTGTTTCTAAGCAAGTCGGACCTGTCTGCTTATAATTAGTCGCAAAGGACAAGAGTCGTGGTTGGTGTAGAGCGCAAAGTGGAAGCTTGGAGTCGTTGCATGATTAAACCAACACCATAAAAGTTTATCGTCTGACATTGTTCTTATTTGAATAAATGAAATAAAAATTAATCCAAAGAAAGACGACCTAGTGAGGGTTTCGCACATGTGCAGCACTTCATGGAAAGGGGTGTATTAGACCATTTTCCTGAGCCTCAGATTTGAGCCACGATGACTGGCTGTTTGTTGCCTTACCATGAGGACCAGTCACTGCGGTTTGCACATAACACTCACTGTAAGTTGTCTACGAGTAGAGTAACGTTAAAACTAAAAATCTCAAATCCCCGCACGATGGCGAACAAAACAGAACCAGCGCAATTGGAAAGCTGGAACCTTAAAAAAAAATGTCTGTTAAAAATTTTGAAGTGAGGGGAAAGAAATTCTCCTTCGTCGTCACCATCATATGGAGTTCAATATTTGCACCGTTCGTGGTGTCGGAACATGGCGGGCAGCATTGAATAGCTTATTTATAGGCACTAGGTGTTTTTGAGAACTTGCTCGTGACCCTTGTAACGCGCTTCTCGTTTTTTTTTTCTTGCAAGATCAACTGATTGACTGCAAGAACGAAAAAGTAGCACGAGGAAATATTTGAGAAAAGAATCCTCTGCGTCAGGGACGGAATCAGCGCCACTTTGCCTGAACTTCTCAACCTCGAATTTCAGCCACCTTTCAAAAGATGGCGCAAGTGCACGTCGTCTGCTACAACATAGGTTCTTTTTATTATTTAGGACAATTAGTATGCTTTAATAAAATTACAATCATAGAAAGTGATTTTAATTAGAACGATAAAAGCTCTAATTAAAGAATTGTTGCTTAAATAGCTGTCCTTTTCTTTGAAACCGGTTTCTTGCGTACAGAGTCGAGCTTCAAAATAGTCCCATGATTTAAAATTGTTTTAAACAAATCTGAATATGAATACAAAAAAATCACGCTTGCAGTGAACCAGCTCAGTTCTTCTAGCATACAATTTAAAAAAAATTAGATCAGATGCCAGAACGCTGTCTGAGAAAACCAAGAACGCGTTAAGGGAATTCTTTGAAATTTTATCACAATCAAGTTGTGTTTACAAGAAAACGGGTGGCGTTGCACTTCTAATATTTTGTATGCTGAGTTACTATATTTACCAGGAGCATTCCCTTAAATGTCGTTGCTGCGTTATGATGTGAAACTGAGTTACGAGACTTCAAAATCGCATAAAAAAGGCTCTTTTTGAATAAATATTAAAAAATGTGAGTTGGCTAATTAAGAAAAACACGTATGCACGGAACTAGACGAGTCCTTCATCTATTCAATAAAAAAATAAGAACGCGTCTTGGATGCATTACAAGTCTAGAAACTTGGAATGCAAAGAGGTATGTCTTTGAAAATATCAAAACTTGCACTTTTTGTTTTCTTATTGTGCGTTAAGTTTTGAAACATGCGTATCATATTTTGCATTAAAAGAGTAATGATGAATTGGCAATTTATTTGCGAAAAGAACGAAATATCTAACAAGCGCACAGACGCGACATTTGCACCGCAAACAGGAGCGTTAGCACAGCTGCCACCGGTATTATGGTTGGGGCCGTGGGACCGCCGCCTTAAGGACTCGTGTTCTCATGTTTGCGGCACTGGCTGCAGTCTCAGCTTAAAGGCTGAACTCCATGGAGCGAATTATGCGACGAATAACTGACGAACGTCGCCCGACGGCAGGCTCGCCTTGCGCGCGACATAGCAGCCAATGTGCAGTCCCGCTCAAAGCAATACCGCCGGGCAATATTCGTCAATTTTTCGCAGCCCCCTTCCGCCTTAAAAAGTCCCTAACAATAAAAAAAATAATTAAGTCTGGTTGAGACACACGTGTCAAAAAATTAATTTTACGCGAAAAAAAATGGGTTAGAACGATACTGACGGCGCGAGACGCGATTTAGTTGGTAATGACCTTCTTTCCACTTGTTTTCTCTCACGGCATTTTGGGCGCGCGGAGGAGAGATGGCTCGGCTTTGCCTTCACGTTGAGGTGGAAAGAGCGGATGACCATTTCGTTGAGGTCGAAAGAGTGTATGACAATTCCGTGGCGTCATTGATGTTTACGCGCAAAATTTAAAATAAGCCTCGCGCCGTCAATATTGCTCTTATGTTTTTACGCGCAAGATTAATTTCTTGACACGCGTGTCCCAACCAAACTGTTTAAAAAAATAAAACTTTTTTTTCTTCTTTTCAGGGCGCTTTAAAAAGGCCATGAAACGATTTTTTCAACTTCTTCCTCCTTAGCTTTCCGCTCGTCACAACACGGTGTGGGGTGTAGCCAGCGCGTACGCAGCCGTCGGTTCCGTGTCAAAGGTCCACGCCGGATGCCAGACGCCAGACGGCAAGTTGATTCTTGTCCAGTCGGACAGCATGACGCACTCAAGTTTATCGGGCCACTGACCAACTCCTCGCCAAAAGAAAGAGAGAGAGAAAGGAGAGAGCTTTAAGGAGTAAAAAAGTTAGGTCACCAAGAGAAAGAGAAAGAGTTTGAGGAAAGGAAGAAGCATCATTGCGTCTCTTTCTTTCGAGGATGCGAAAAGCATAAATAAAAACTACACGCTCTTCCCCTCTTTTGCAATCCGGCTGCTTTCTCTTCTCCTACCTTCGTTTTCCGTGCTCTTCGCCCTTCGGTTTTGAACGGTCGTGCTTTCTCGGAAAGCACGCAGAGAACGTTTTATGCGAGCGGGAGCCTTTTGTCGCAGCGCTTGCTCGGTCGGCGCTTGCCTGGATGAAAATCAAAAACGCCGCGCGCCGTGCAAAGACTCGCTCGATGCCTGAGCGACGGCGGAATTTTGAGACGAGAGATATGCAACCCCCTATTCCGGAAACTTAAGAGAGCTCCCGGCGCCCCCGCAATCGACGCCTCTGCTTCGGAGAGGGCCATGTCCACACCGGGAAACTTAGAGCAGGGCGGACCTAATTTTCATTTGTGTGTAGGACTATTTCTGTAGCTTTTTAGAGCGCGCTCTTAGGCGCCCGTTTCCGGCTTGAGCGGCGTCGGCGTCGCCTTCGGCGTAACCGTGAGGTCACATGATCCCCCAGGTCACGTGACCCCCAGGTTACGTGACCCCCACACGTCACGTGACCCCCCAGGTCACGTGACTCCTCCCCCTAGGTCACGTGACCCCCCTACCAAGGTCACGTGACCCCCGTGAGGGGAGGAGGAGAAAGGAAGGGTATACCTTCCCTCAGTACCCTTCCCTCCTCCTCCTCAAGAGCTGCGCTCCAATTCGGCGTTACAGGGAGTTGTAAGCGGCTTTCAGTTTTTCTCATTATTATTTATTTATTTTTTCCTTGCTATAGAGACAGCGACAGATCCCCTATCCGGCCCTTAGCCAAAAAGTTTGGAGACCTCTGCTCCTACCTTAGAGGGCCCCAAAAGTAGAAAAAAAATGTGTTTTTTAAACAATCTGGGTAAGACACGTGGGTCAACAACAACAAAAAAAGTTTTACGGAAAAAAAATTACAGTTACATTCACGTCGCGAGACGCGATTTAGTCAGTAGTCACCTCCTTTCCACTTGTTTTCTCTCGGCATTTCGGGCGCTTGGAGGAGAGGTGGATCGGCTTCGCCTTCACGTCGAGGTGGAAAGAGCGAATCACCATCTCGTTGAGGTCGAAAGAGCGAATAACCATTGTGTGACGTCATGAACTTTGCGCCCAGAATTTCAAATAAATCTCTTAACGTTAATATTGCTCTAAAAATATTTTTTCGCGTAAAATTTATTTTTTGACACGCGTGTCCCAACCAGACCGTTTAAAAAAAAATTAATTATCAGGGGCTCTTTACCTTGCTGGACAAAAGTTCACTGCGAGTTTTCTTTGACCTCACACCGTTTCAAAGAATTTGAGATCGCTGAAAGCGCCCTAAAGGAATTTCAAACTCGAAAGTGAAGCGTCGTCTGCTCACAGCGGTAGGCGGCAGGCACGGAGAAGAGTGTGATCGCGCGACGCGGGCGAACACGACACCTCGGAACGGTTCGGAGGCGTCAGAGAAACTCGAGTTGCAGGACGACTCAATCTTTGACGTCACTGCACTGGCGCGGATCGCGCGAGAATTTCAAATTTGGCTTTGGAAAATTGTTTATTTCTCTTTTGCTTCACAATATATTGGGTTTCCAAGTTTTGAATTTTCTGGGTAATGTCCAGGCATCGTTTTCAATCATTTGAGATAAATGATTTTGACCTGTCGGTGCCCCTTTAGCTGAGGACCAGAAGCTCCGCCTTCAGCGCGAGTTCGCTGGCTTCCGCAGTGCTTTGGTTGCGCGTGCCTGCGCGTTCAGACTTGTGTTAGCAAGGGCTGAAAGCTCGCGCTGAAGGCAGAGCTTCTAGTCTCAGTTAAGGGTGAGCGGAGTGGTAGGGTGTTTTCGTCGATCGTTAGTACTGTCACCGCTGCTCATGCTACACTCTGTTCACCCTCAAGCTGAGACTAGAGGCTCCGCCTTCAACGCGAGCTTCCTGCCCTTGCTACCACAAGTGGGAACGCGAAGGCACGCGCAACAAAAGCACAGCGGAAGCCAGCGAGACGCGCTGCAGGCAGAGCTTCTAGTCTCAGCAAGGGGCGATGCAACAATTTTTGTGCTTGCGCCAATACCGCTCAGAACAGATCCCTGACGTTAATGACCTATGATACACGCGTTCGTTTTCACCCACGCAATAGAAGTCCCAGAAAAAAATAAAGAAAACAAGCAGCGTTCGCCCCCTCAACTCGCAGCCAGAACAAGCGGCCACGTGATCTGGAGCCGATTATATGCCGCCAATGTTGATCATAGCCACGCGCTGTGGCTGGCAAAGCACAGGACACGCGCTGAGTTCCAGACATTGTTATGGCTCGGCTATTGTCGTCGATGCAGCGATTGGACATGGGCCACTACCCGAATGCTTCTCGAGCTAGTAATTATCACGAGCCCAAATCGAGTGCCCACGCAATGCTCGGGTCCAATCTATGAACCACATTCAAATATCGTCATATGGGTGTACTGCGATCCCACTTTACGTCATCAAATTTTGCAAAGGAGAGATTGAATGAAAATGGTCGCTCTTGTCTTTGAAATTACACCGCAACAAAGGAGTTTTTGGCAAGTGGCGTTGCGTGCGAGAATCCTTGACTCCCACTTGTGCCAGTAAGCTCGTGTACAGTTAAAAACATTCCAATTAAATATCGTTGCACCGCTGCTTTAAGGGTGAACTGAGTATTATATAGCGCCGATATGTTTCGGTGGCGCACTCTTATAGTTTCCCTTCGTGACGTCACGACTGGATTGCCTCTGCCATGACGTCACCAGTTGCTATTCTGGCGACTTACCATCGGGTGCGACGACGAGTTCGATGGTGTGTCTAAAAAGCACAAGTGGAAAGCTAGGAGCCATCGCAATCCGAAACTAACACCGTCAAAGTTGACAATCTGACAGTGCTCATATGGCCATGGTTTGGCCAATCGTGGAAAGCTGACCACAGCGACGCTTTTGGCCGCGCAGCGAGAGAGCTAGCTTCATCTCGTGCTGCCGTATAGAGCAAGAATCAAGCATGCGCCCGCGAGGTTAGCCACCCTTTGCGTGCCTT
Organism: Ixodes ricinus; assembly: GCA_037355805.1. Classification (NCBI taxonomy): domain Eukaryota; kingdom Metazoa; phylum Arthropoda; class Arachnida; order Ixodida; family Ixodidae; genus Ixodes; species Ixodes ricinus. Next base: position 25,386 of record JAZHYW010016952.1, on the reverse strand, counting down.
GAGGAAACGCTATCCGAAAAGTGCCTACTAACAAAGTTTCGTCGAGGAGATCGCTAACAAAGTTATATTTTATTTAAAATATATGTTCTTGATACAAGTCCTTACTGCTGGAAGAAAGTGGATTAAGCTAGAGAAGCATTGCAAAATCAAGAATATTACACGAAGTTACTACACTTGAAAACAATAACCATGGTGTTGCGTTATGATAAGCACCAACGCTACACAAGGTATCTATAAAAAAGTTTTGCATTTCATTTGTCGCCAATCGTCTCATTGGCAATGCCACGTGCAGTTTAGCATATATTGAAATGATGGTGTTTAGGGTACAATGATAAGTTAAAGAGTAAATTTTGAGGTAAATTTAGAAGGGTTTAGAATATGTGGCCATGTATACTTTCTTCACCTCAGGAATAGGAAGAAGTGAGTGATATGATCGCAGGATCACAGCTTTGAAATTAGCCGCAAATGTACTTACCACTGGTTATGCAAGGCTGGGAATATACAATTGAAGTATGCAGGTATTTCACCTATAGGTAAAATCATGAGTGCAATTTTACTACTAGGCCGTGGTTCACGCGCTACTTCAGGCTGGTTTAGCGGGCGTGGTCTGCCTTTGAGTGTTTGCAAGTTATAGTATTGTAAAGTCTTTATGGTTTCATTGTTAAGGATGTAAAGATATTTGTAGGGGATTATAATGCATTTAAAAGTATGAAGATGTGGTAGACACGATAGGGAGTTTATGCAGATGGGAGTACTAACTGGAGACTCAAATGTTAAAGCGAGTACGAAGAACTACCTTTCCTAAGTTGATTTCTTCTTATTAAAGCCTATTTAACATTTCTTTGCGACATTTCTTTCAGACAACTGGTGGATATGAATCCGGAGGGGTCGAGGCAGTCCCCGAGTAAGGTGGCATTGATACATCCGAAGGTGCATGGAGCCTTTCAAGAACTGGCGAAGTTCAAACAGAAGTGGCTGCGTACGCACTTAAAGTTTTCGCTTCGAAGCTTCTTTTTTTTTCAATCGTTTTTTTTAACTAACGATAATTGTTAAAATGTAGCTGAATTATTAAGTTGGATTTATTTATTAATCATAAGTATATTTTTTGTCATGTGATTTTTCTACGGTTTCGAAAATAAAACTTCGATATCGAGGTAGCAACTCCTCAGATTTCTCCATATGAGCCCATTGTTATGATTCAATAGCAGAAACTTTGAACATGTGTATTAAAAATGTGTTGTAATATGTACCAATAATGACGTGTTTTTTTGTTGTTGCTACATGCAAATATGGAAGGTATCGAACGAAGTTACAAAGAAGACACAACGTCCTCAGTGTGACAAACTTCCGGCTTGACGAGTGTACTTATCTGTACGAGCGCAAAGTACTACTACACACACACCTTAAAAATTAGATATCGTATAATAGGGTCGGAAATGAACGTGTTCTGTCATTCACTCGTCTGTCTACATTCCCGCTAAATACTCAGGGAGCCAATAATCTCATTTTGCGGGGCGGGGCATCCCAGCGAATGGCGAGGCCAAGCACAAGTTTTTGACGGAAAAACGAAGTTTGCGCTGAGACCTTAAGCAATGCAAGCTTGAAGTTTTGCATTGCCTAATATCACAGCCCGAACATCATTTTTTGGTATAAACATATGCTCGGCCTCGTAATTCACTGAGATGCCCTGTAAATTGCGATGATAGGCTCTCCAAGAGCCCCGCGGAAAAGTAGACGGGCGGGCTTTTTTATAGTATTGCCTAAAACGGGATGCTGGCTATCACGAACGAGACTGAACGTTCTCCATTTGGCAATAAAACGCAACCTGTACTGTTTTCAGGGACATCAGATTATGTGCTGTCCAATGTAGAAACGGGACATATTCCGCCGTGGATTGCCACAGATCATATTATGCTGTCTGTTATGATGGTACAGTTCCCGTACCTGTAGAAAATAGCACTTGCACCATCATGATGATATACGGAACTCACGGCGTCAACCCTTGAGGGAGCAACATGTCCCACATCAAGTTGCTATGGAACCTGTTCTGTAGTAGAGCATACAGAACATGTTCTGGCAACAAGGTTAGCATGAATGTGTCCCGTACTTTGACGGAATAATTTCTAACAGTGCGCCTGCTAGCTGGACACAAACAAATACTAACACACACACGACCAAACCACGCAAGGTGATTGACTGATAAAGAAAAAACTTGACACTGAATACTGTAAGACGGGCAGGTAATAAAAGCATGTACGCTACAAAAATACAGGGGCGTTAGTGAGAAACCAAAAGAACATTGCGGACCAAACGTGGTCGCACCTTACATCTCGTAAGCACACAAGAGGAGGGCTTCCTTTTTCACTTAATAAGATACAATGCTAGCCAGGTGTAAATCGCCATTTTAATTCATTCAAAGCTTTCAAATGGTCGTTCTGAACCAATCGCGCCAAGATTGCACCTGAAAGCGTCTTTGGCACTGTGTGTGCAATCAACTTATCAATCATATCCTCAAATCTTTAAGAGTTGGAATGTTTTCCTCGCATATTTCAAGAAAGAAAAATTATTTTTCATTGGCGCCAGGCACCGACGCCGCATGTGGTGGCGGTGCGATGTGCGCTTGTTTGGCCGGTGTGTGAATAATGCGCGAATCCCACTAGAGCGACAAACAGAAACAAATGACAGCGACAAGCCTCAAACCAGTCTTTCGCGATTTGATAGGCTTTGTAAAATGATGGAGGTTATGTTCAAACACGAACATCATGCACGCGAGGGCATCTTAGGCAGGCTTGCTATCACTCGGGCGTACTTAACGAGCACCGAACGACTAAACGCCTGCCAAAGGATCGCGAGCATGCTGCATGTGTCTCAGGCTTGTCACTATCGTTTGTTTCTTTTTGTCGCTCTAGTGGGACTCTGGGATTTCGGTATTTAAGAAAAGTTCTTACAAAGCAACCTGTCCCCGGGAATTTGGATCCGCTCACCAAGGATTGAGAGGTCAGGCAGAAACTGCTCTTTCCATGAACCAAAATGGCGACCATACGGGGGACTTGGCTCTACTTTCCCACGGTCCAGTGACTTTAGTCCAGGCGCAGTCGACGCTACGAGCTCATAGGACCAATCAGACAGCGTCCAAAGCGCACCATCATGGTGTTCCTCATGTTCATGTACGTGTTCTATCATCGCTGAACAAATCATAAAACGAAAAGACCTGTAGCGCGTTCAATGTTGAGGACGGAAGAGATGGTGCGACCGACTCCAACCTTAGGTAGAAACGCTCCTTTTAATCCACGTGCCGTTGGGCTCGCGCCAAGGAGTACATTCATTGTCTTTGTTGGTGGCAACACTGGACGTATTGGCTGCTACAGATCTAGTGACTTGCGCTTTTTACGCTGCTCGAGAGGTCGCATTACCTCATAGCGTAGGCTGCGTGAGGAGTTAAGCTCATTCACAAAATAGCATCGATGATAACTCGGCTTTCTTTCGTTAGATAGACTTGGAGGTCTTAGGAGTCACGCGCTCACCTGGGCTTTTCCAAATCGTCTGCGACTGTGCGCGCTCAGCAGCAAAGTTGGCGCAATGGCCGCGGTTGTGACGTTGGTGCCAGCGATCTATTATTCCTCGCCCTTAATAATTTTAAAATGTTAGTCGTACGTTTTCATTCTTCTATGTAAATATAATTGCATTCCACGACCCATCACCATAAAAGTTAAAAAATGCGATCGTCACAAAAAGTTCGTAGATCTCCCTCGTCGAAGGTGAGACAGAACTTGGAAGACTCATACATGCACCCTCAATCAGACGGTGCCTTTATTGTTTCTTTGTTTCTTGCTTGTCAAGCAACAGGTCTGCGCTTAAAGGCATGTCGCTGTCGTTTGCGTGCTCGAGGCCACGTCTCGTGCACGGTGCACTCGATCACTACCGTAAAATAAACAGCGCTAGCTGAAAATTGCTCCGTCGTTCGAGAAGTGATCATTTTACGAATCGGAGACAGCTGGAAATAGTTTTTCTTTGTTTTCTTCACTGAGGCAGGAAATTTTACCGAATACCCACTCAACGGCGCAGGCGTCGCGGATCGAATGTGCGACGAATAAAATACGAGGAAGAAAATATTTATCTAATAACTTGTCGCCGACGGTGCGTGTTTACAAATCGGCGTACTCTGATTTCTGGGGCGGAATGCAAATGGGAAGTCACCCTGCAGTTTTATGCGCTTTCGCAACGACGATGTTTCTATATCGAGTCGTAAAAAATGCTTCAAAATATAAAATACCCAAAATGAAACTACGGCCTTCTAGGGTTTTGACATCTTGACTCTAAAAGTCAGGGTTCCAGATGCGCATGACAAAACAGTCGGCAACAGGACGAGCGAATATCGGATGCTTTACAGTGCTCGAAACAAAAATTGCTTTCCAGAAATATATATATACATCACATTAACGTGGAAGGGAAGCGTCATACTGCTATAGGAAGAGAAGACAAACTTACATTCGATATCTAACGTTTCAGAGGAAAAAGAAAACACATTTAATTAAGTTGGAAGTTTTATGCTCGTTTTAGCGTTTGCCAGTAAAACACTGCATATTCATATTAGAAATAATAGTATTATATTCGTATTATTACGACATGAGTAAAGTGTCTTGGCATCATTCCGTGCACGAAATGCAACAGATGCCTATACTAATAGTTTTTTTTTTTAAAGACACTTCTCCAAGTGAAACTTTTATTCACATTCGCTCTCTTTTCTTCTTTTTTCTTTATATCTTCCTTTCTACTCCAGTTGGTTTCTCTTTAATCTCATTTATTTTCGCACAAAAGCTGCAAACCAGTCCGTTAACTTTTAGGATTGCCTCGTTTTTATTTGTCCATGTAGAGAAATGTATTTTCTTGTAATAAACATGTTGTCTGGCATGTGGAAAGTTTAACTTGAGGCGAATCCTTTCTCGGTTTTGCTCCTTGGTTGTTCCAGAAAGGCGAATCTATGTCGTTCAACGTCGCATTTTATGGCGAACACTGAGATCTGAAAATAATAATCAGCTAATTTGGCAATAAACTGAACAAGAAAGTCTCAGTTCCAAATAAAAAAAACAAAAGTCGGTTAATGTGGTCACTCAAATAGAGTGATCAGACGGCGTCACAAGCTCAGGGTCACGGTGCTTGTCACGGTTCTTTACGTCCTCTATTATCGGTAAACCAATTATGCCATTATTGGTATAGTGATAATAGAGAACGTACAGAAACAGTGACGAACACCGTGACCTTGTGCTGTGACGCTTCTTTAATACTCACATTGGCTCGTATCGTCGGCCGGGCCTTACCTGTACGGTACAGATCGACAGTGACTATAGCGCTTTTAGTATCCGTGTTCGTGGATGTAGTATGTGGCCGTGTCTTCTAGTGCGACCAGACATGTGATGAAACGATTAATAGACCGTGTTCTTGGTTAGTAATCTGGTAGACCCGAAATGTTTGTTGGGGTTCTATTCACTAAAACACGGCCTTTGTCAGATATAATATACCCCGAAACTTCAGTTCGACGTACGGCTCACTTACATTGAATCGATGGCATCAACCTTCACGAGCGGCCTGATAACAGAGTTGTGCAGCCAATTGAAATAGCTAATATACGTGTGACTGATTTCAAAAAGAGTAAGTGGGAGGGGGATGGGGTGTTTTCTTGGCCCTGCTGCATACCCTCAGTGTGTTTTTTGTTGTTGTTGTTGTAGTCATTGATAGGTAGTATTAGCTGTCTAATTTGTTATTTCGCACCGATATCAGGCCCTCGTAAAAGTTGAGGCCGTCAGTTCGACGTCGGTGCGTCTGTACGTCGAAATGAAATATTGGGGTGTATGATATGTGACAAAGAGTGCAAGGGTGCACACTTTTTTTAGAGTGCATATCAACTAAAATGAACCCTTTGAGTGTCGGGATATGAAACATAATTTGTTTAGGGGCTGCTTTAGTGTACTAAGTGCCACGCTCGATTGTGACGAAGGGTTACACGCAGGCCAAGAGAACATAAAAAATGTGTAGCCAATGCCCAATAAGCTTCCGAAGTATATAGAAGGCATACTTAGTCATAATAATTTATACGTGATGATCACTAGACACAATCGCAACTTGCGAGAATCACCAAGGGGCTCAGCGGGAATGAAACCCTGGACCACGCGATTCGCATTCCGATGTCTTTGCTCGGCACCACGACAGGTGCCGACTTGCCGCCGACTGTCGCCTGTGGTAGCATGCGACGGGCCGCCAAAGTGATACATAGTTCAAGATACTTCGTGCAGCATGCGTAGTACGCGAAGGCATCGGCTGCGAGTCAAAACATTATTTTATCATATTTAGTTCGCAGGGGAGTTTCGGCGGCGAGTATACATAAGGCAGGTTCACACATACAGAGCAGCGCCCAGTCGGCGCTAAGGAACGGCGCTTATGCGGCTTTGACTTGCACGTATCGCCGATGGGGTTCCACAGTGGTGCACGTGACTTGTCGCCGACGTGCTATTCCACAGTGGTGAGCAACGATACAGCGGAAATGCAACGTTGCTAAACCGTTGAACTCGGCACAGCGTCAGCGCCGCATCGACGTCTTTCTCAGCGCCGATACGGCGCTGCGCTGCTATGCGTGAACATGTCTTTAGTCCGCAACACAACCGTTGGCGGTGAGTCATACACAGTACGGCATATTCACTTCGCAGGGGCCGTCGGCGACTGGTCATACTCAGCCCAGCGTACTTAGTCAGCATGCGACCGTCGGAGGTAAAGGCCCATACGCACATTCGCCTTTGAAGGCGTTTTTAGTGCGGAGTGGCGTCCTTGCGGCCAGAAGCGTTGGCTTGCGGTACGACACGTCGTAAGGGAGTAGAGACCGTCTCATTTTTGGACGTGGCAGTGTACGGTAGTGTGTTGCGGTAGACGAATCAGAAACCGAGAAAAGGAAAAGAAGTTCACTCAAATGGAGTGACCGCAAGATGCGAGGCTGGGGTGCCAATTTGCATCGTACCATCTTGAAAAGTATAATAAAAAAAAGTATATCGTAGGTTGGAGGTATGCATATATCAATTAACTTTCAGCCAGTAGATCACTGCGTCTTCGACAAAGCATGCTGCAGTTTTTATTGAAGCAACCAAAATTTGTGTTCCATATGTGGGGAAAAAAATTGACTTGTCTCAAGTGATTATTCTGATAAACCCGGAGACCAAAGAATACGTCGCGCGTGCATTATGACTACGTTAAAAACAAATTGGGTATACGGCCTAGAACTTGGTCTGCCTCAACGGGCGACGAGTGTCCCAGCTGTAGATGAGCAATTTAGCCAGTGCAGTACAGCCGCTAGCCTGGGGTCTTTAACGTGCATCACGTAGTAGTGATACACGACCGCACGCCGGTACAATGCTCATCCAGATCGAAACGGGCAGGGGTGGGGATTGAACCCAGGATCCTGGGTTCTGCAGCGCTAGCTTTCGCTGCACGTGCTCCGAGCTGGTGTGCGCAATATGGCTACGTTATGATTTGATATGTTTGGTTACGGGAAGTTTTGGGTGGCTGCAGATCACACGCGTCACACTCTATAGTCGGGGACAGGTCAAGAACGAAGTGGAAGCTCCTCCACCCCTTTCAACTTCAGCGGAGCAAACGATGGAGAGGAAGTCGCCTCCTCTCCAGCGTTCACACTACTAAAGTGGGGAGAAGTGTGAGGAGCTTCCATTTCGTTCTTGACCTGTCACCGACTATAGTGTTTTCTGGGTTCATAGGAATGGTCTGGAAAAGTTTCAATTTATTCAGGATTTTATTCAGGATTCAGGAGCAAGCGTTCAGACGCATGCTTAAATGAGAAGTTTTTCGTGCGTTCTGTTTTCCGTGGGTACGTGTGGGGCCTTGAAATCTTAGTGCTCTTAGATTGCGGAAATTCAACCCCTCGTGGAAACTGACTTTGATCGCGAGAGAAAGAGGTTTGCAGCGCCCTTTACGCTATATACTGACTACTGCCTGAAGTTGTGACGTCATACTCCCGTTACGCTATCCCTTCGTACGTTACGAACTTTTGATCTACCCCGAAATGTCGTAAGTCCACGTGGAGAGCGACGCTTCGTCGTTCGGGAGCTAGCTGCGCGCGACGACGGTCGCCTGCTTGCTAAGTACGCTTTCTGGACTAAAGGCCCATACACAGATTTGCGTTCGGTAGTGGCAAGCGGACGCGTAGTTCTGCGAAGAGCGCTTGCGCCAAGCTTGTACGGACAGTTGCGTTGACATGCAGCTTACCGCAGTCAAGAGTCAACAAGAACGCACTATCGCTGCAAGCGGCTCACCAATAGTAAGCGAAATCCACGGCAACATGGCGGCGCCCGGTGACAGCGTTGAAGTGGTCGATTTTGGGACAATCCTGCTGGCTTTCCCGAGATTTTGTCCAGCGTGAACCATTGCGTCCTTGGAAAAGCTTGCTCCTGCAGTCTTCACCACTCCCCGAAACGAAAAAGCAAGTTTCGCCAACGGACGTTCGGATACGCCTCGCCGACTGGCGCGAGCGAGCAAGTGAACCTTCCTTCCTTTCTCGGCTTCTGATTGGTCTACCGCAACACGCTACCGTACACTGCCACGTCCAAAGTTGAGCCGGTCTTTACTCCCTTACGACGCGTCGTACCGCAAGCCACCGCATCTCGCCGCAAGGACGCCACTCCGCACTAAAACGCGTTCAAACGCGAATGTGCATATGGGCCCTTACCGCCGACGGTCGCGTGCTGACACTATGCTGCAGGGCTGAGTACGACTGGTCGCCGACGGCCCCTGCGAAGTGAATATTCTGTACTGTGTATGACTCACCGCCAACGGTTGTGTTGCGGACTAAAGACCTGTTCACGCATACAGCGCAGCGCCGTATCGGCGCTGAGAAAGACGTCGATGCGGCGCTGATGCTGTGCCGAGTTCAACGGTTTAGCAGCGTTGCATCGCCACTGTATCGTTGCTCACCACTGTGGAATAGCACGTCGGTGATAAGTCACGTGCACCACTGCGGAACTCCATCGGCGATACGTGCAAGTCAAAGCTGCATCAGCGCCGTTCTCCAGCGCCGATTGGGCGCTGCGCAGTATCTGTGAACCTGCCTTATGTATACTCGCCGCCGAAACTCCTCTGCGAACTAAATATGATAGAATATAGTTTGACTCGCAGCCGATGCTCTTCCGCGTACTATGTATGCTGCACTAAGTATCCTGGACTATGTATCACTCTTGGTGGCCCGTCGCATGCTACCACTGGTGACAGTCGGCGGCAAGTCGGCACCTGTTGCGGTGCCGAGCAAAGACATCGGAATGCGCATCGCATGGTCCAGGGTTTGATTCCCGCTGAGCCCCTTGGTGATTCTCGCAAGTTGCGATTATGTCTAGTTATCATCACGTATAAATTATTATGACTAAGTATGCCTTCTATATACTTCGGAAGCTTATTGGGCATTGGCTACACATTTTTTATGTTGTCTTGGCCAGCGTGTTAACCCTTCGTCACAATCGAGCGTTGCACTTAGTGCACTAAAGCAGCCCCTAAACAAATTATGTTTCATATCCCGACAATCAAAGGGTTCATTTTAGTTGATATGCACTCTAAAAAAACTGTGCACCCTTGCACTCTTTGTCACATATCATACAACCCAAAATTTCATTTCGACGTACAACGCACTGACGTCGAACTGGCGGCCCTAACTTTTGCGAGGGCACGATAACGGTGCGAAATAACATATGAAACAGCTAAACTACCTATCAATGACTAAAAAAAAACACCCTGAGGATATGCAGTAGGGCCACGAAACACTCCCCCCCCCTCCCATTTACTCTTTTGAAATCAATAACGCGTATATTAGCTATTTCAATAAGCTGTACAACTCGGCTATCAGGCCGCTCGTGAAGGTTGGTATACCGTCGATTCAACGTTAGTGAGCCGTACGTCGAACTGAAGCTTTGGGGTATATTATATCTGACACAGGCCGTGTCCTAGCGAATAGAACCCCCGAAATATTTCGGGTCTACACACATTACTAACCAAGAACACGGCCTATCCATCGTTTCATCACATGTCCGGCCGCATTACAAGACACGGCCACATACATCCACGAACACGCATACTAAAAGCGCTAGTCCCTGTCTGTGCCACACAGGTAAGACCCGGCCGACGATACGAGCCAATGGGAGTAAGCAAGAAGCGTCACAAGCACAAGGTCACGGTGTTCGTCACCATTTCTGTGCGTTCTCTATTATCACTATACCAATAATGGCATTATTGGTTTAGCGATAATAGAGGACGTACAGAACCATGACAAACACCGTGACCTATAGTGCTTGTGACGCAGCCTGATTGATCCCGTTGGCTCGTATAACATCGGCTGCACCCGTACTTAAGGTGAACCGAAGTCTAGTTATTGATAGAATAAGTTATTTTCTCCCCTCCTCTAAATGTTTGTCTCTCTCCTTATCTCTCTCACTTTCCTTCTCTCTCGACTTCTGGACGAGAAGGTCGCACGAGATTCGTTTTTGCTACGGTGGCCGAAAGGAATCTGCGACTGGTGTGTTTAGCATCCCATTCCGACCATGCATCGAGGAAACTGCATGGTTCCGAAGTGGCAACAAACGACGCCACCAACGCTGGAGTGTCATTCTGTCGGATGTCGCGATCCTGGCGGTTGGGGGCGTCGTTGCGGCGTCCCAACTCCCGCCTGCCGAAGCTTCTGAGGACTGTAAAGCTGAAGAGAGGACCTGCAGCAGAGCAAGCGTCTGCCACATCAACCGCAGCTGTTGGGACACCGCCATGATCGCGACCACCGGCGACAGCGTGACACTTGTACGACGTCATCGGGCGCGATGGACCACGTTTTAGGACGCGGTAAATACACCAGTCGTCGGAGACACGATCCAAGCACACCGTACTTTCGCTGAGTGTGCAACAACCATCACCGTACTTGGAATGTCACCGAACAGAATCACATCCTGACGACACTCGGCACGGACATACGATGCACTTTGCCTTCCCCGACGCAGAGAAAGTTCTTCCATCAAAACTGGGGACGACGTCGACGTCTTCCCGACGCGAGAACAAGCTATACGAAACTTACGAGGCTTAATGAAAGAAAGCCACTGACGCTCCCGAGAGGACATTATTCTAAATTAGGAGCATCGTCGTGGGCGTCCCCTGAATCTCGCTGCATCCAGTAATGATTCAAAACATGCACTCGGGTGATTTACCGCCGCCACACTTGCATCCAGTATAGAAACAGTAAACATTTTTTTTGCTTTTTGCTGGTGTTGTTGTTGACCTTTTAAAAAGCAATTTAGAAAAAAATTGCTGCCATATAAACTAGAGCAGACGCTTCTACATGCTCTTGGATGTCTTTTCCAAAAATTTTAATCGCGTGTTTATAACGCAAATATTTCTTTTTTTTCAGTTTTTTTTTTCTTTTTTTGGTGAAAGGGAAGCAGCGTTCTAAAAAGCCCGATGACGAACACGACTCTGCTTTCGCTTCCAAGGTTTGCTTGGGAGATCTAAGACGATACGAAAAATTGCAGCGTCTGAAAGTGAATTTCGGAGAAACTCGGGGACGCAAAAGGGAAACCATACGCACAAAAGCGGGAATCCAAAGTAAGGCCCCGAAAGTTTCTTTTGGGAATTCTACCATTCCTCAGCACTAGTAATACAACGCTTTAAAAAATAAAAAATGAGCGCAGACCAGACAACCGTAGCGTGGTTAGGTTTAACAACATCAGACTCATAACCGAGATTCAAGCTCGGCATACGTTTGGCAGATATACGTCGAAGGTGATAAAGAAGAATCAAAATATGCAAAGATAGATTCAGAAGCTATGAATAATAATATCAGAATACATACATAGAACACGGAGCGAGGCAAGAAATGGAGGCCGAAATCGCTGACGGCGATGCGGTAGTTGAAAGGGGAAAAAATTGTGTTCCGAATGTCAGAAAGACGAATATGATTCAATTTTATTGTCTTTATTTGTAAATAAACTTTGTTCATATATGTTTGCATCGAATACACGAAGATATAATACGAGCTGGCACAAATATTTTGCGAATTATAAGGCATAATGTTGTTTTGTTGTCTTTCCTTGTTTTTTTTTGTTTTTTTTTGTTAAACGTCAACTGTTACATTGGGGCTATACACGAAGATACGAGCGATGCTTCCAGGTGATGCATCTTCTTTTTTTCAACTTTACAATATTTAAATCTCAATTCAAAATTATCGTACACGGTGTGGGCGCAAATAACGTTTCACAATCTGATATTCTTTTTATGTTCAAAGATCACCACGCAGTGCCCGAGGGTGTTATAGCAGGGTGGTTACGCTAGTTCAAAAAATAGCTTTTATTCATCAGTACGGTACACGTCCACTTCCTAGAGCCGATCCAACTGTAAAAGAGATTGAACAAAAAATATGTTCATCATAATCTTTACTGTACACTTCACATAAAACAAAAACAGCAAGCCGTTTTTAGCATGGAGAATTTCTGAAGAGCCGTTAAAAAGTGACAGCGTCGCATTTTCTGATACAAAAGTGGCTAGCGTGCCCTGATCTCACGTGGCAGTGCCGGGTTCGAATCCCATCCGCGTCTTTTATTTTTTAGTCCGTTTCTGGAAGAATCCACAAGTAACTCGGAAGTTCCCTTTATTTTAAAACCTGTCCATAGTGTTATTCTAGTACTTTATGGATGGTACGCGATGTACGCTATACCTCGCTAATAAAGAGCCTACCCGTGGATGCAAACTTACTTTTAAGCTAAACTAGGGAACGATAAAGAAAAAAAAACGAGCCATTACTACTAATACTGCTAAGGGGCAGTCTTTCGCCAGCGTTCGATCCAGCTATCACGTCGCCCTTGACACCCGTGACGTTCCTGTGCCTGATTTTGTTGTTTTGGCCACAAGTTCGCCCCATCAAAGGCTTAGTTTTCTACCGCATTAACCGTCTCTCTCTGCCTGCCATTCGTGACAGTAGTCACTGACAGGTTAAGAAGCGGAGAGCTTGGCTTGTTATGTTCCCGCTTCGCGATCGGTTCCTTGGCGTTCCTATCGGGTAATGCCGCAATCTGATTGGCTGCGGAGTGATAATGAGATGCTTGGGACCCGCCACGCCCTCCGCTCCTTAAGCTGGCAGTGATTATAGGCTTTTTGTTTACCCTCGTCTCCGGCCGCGTCAGTGACTATAAACAAATCCGGTATGCGGGATGAATCCGGTATGCGGGATGAATCCGGTATGCGGGATGAATCCTGTTGAGGGATGAATCCGGTTGAGGGATGAATTCAGTATGCGGGATGAATTCGGTATTCGGGATGAATCCGGTATTCGGGATGAATCCGGTATGCGGGATGACTCCGGTATGCGGGATGAATCCGGTATTCGCGATGAATCCGGTATGAGGGATGAATCCGGTATGAGGGATGAATCCGATATGTGGGATGAATCCGGTAAGCGAGACAAATCCGGTATGCGGGATGAATCCAGTATGCAGGATGAATCCAAAATGCGGGAGCAAAAAAAAAGCAAAAAGCATCCGCTTAAAAAAAAAACAAGGCATTACAGCTTGGAAGAAGTAAAAGAATATAGTTGTAAAAGGCACGAACAAGTATGATGGACAGTCACGATTACGTGGGCTTCTCCAGCGGTGTGGCGAGAGCAAAACGGTGTTTTCACGCATCTCGGAAGTTCCGCGATTGTAGATGGCGCCGCCCGCGTAGAAAAGGTCTATTAGCGTCGTGCGCGACCAAAAGCGTTGTTGTGGTCTCCATTCTCGATTGGCGAAACGCTCACTGTGACGTCTTTTCCTGAATTAGATTTTTTTACGGAAATTAGCGCAATGTTTTAGTGTCAACTGTGACGATGTTGGTTTAACAATGCGATGACTCCAAGCTTCCATTGCTATTTTTACTCGTACTATCGAACTTGCGGTTCGCAACTGATGATAAGTAGTCAAGATGATAACCCATAACGTCACGGCGAGAAAATTTCTGGTCGTCACGTCACAAACGGAAACCATAGGACGGCGCCACCGAAGCACCTCGGAACTAATAGAAAACAGCGTCTTGTAGTTCGTAGCGTAAGAGATTTCAAGTGTGGGGTTAAAGGGAAAAAAAAAAGGAAGCAAAAACACCCCAAAGTGAAATCTAAACCGTGCGCAACGTTATGACTATACTCGTAACCTCAAGGAAAAGGAAGGTTTGCGCATTGTTCATACGCCGCGCAAGTAGTTCTTACAAGATTTGGTTGTCGGAGGAAGAAGCTATGCTTTTGGCGTTTGAAATATGTACGTCTTGATAAGATAACACATATCTAATCTAAAATGCACCTACATATATTTTAACTATCTACACAATAAAGTTCATTCTACAATAAGGTTTATTCATTCATTCTACATAAAGAGGGAAATTAGTAATGCTCCGCCGCGAGGAGCCGGACCTTGTGGGTCTTGATTTGAAAACTAGTATAGGGTTCTGTGTTTTCTAAATTTATGTTATCTTCATTTCTTTTTCTTTTTTTTTTTGAGGGGGGGGATTTTTTTGGGGGGATTTTTTTCGGTTTTAACTTTAGTGTCGGACGAAAATGTTGATTCTCTATGGTCCAGGCAACACTGTGACCGGAATACTTAAAAATCGTCCCTGTACCAAAAAAAAAAAACGGTAAAAATGTGTCGTTTTTGAAACACGAAGCAGCCTCGCATACCGTTCAATCAGGGTTGCGAGAGCCACTAAATGAGTAGCGCTTAGAGTGTCGGCACTCTGTTCCCCGATACTGTTGGGGGCGCCACTATCTTGGTGTTTGTGCAGATCAAGACACAACTGCCGATCGCCATGATTCAAAAGTGCGCCTTCTTGAGCATTAGATTCGGTGTTAGGGAGCTCATGTAATATTGCTTTGCTTTGTCGAGAACTGTTTAAACATATCTGGAGGAAGGAAAAGCATTTCCCGTGATTTCAGATAAAGCTTAAAATAACTGGCAACTATGATTTTAAGCCACAAGATGGGTAAGTGTCGTTGCTCTGAAGCGCAGCTTATTTAGTGGCACTGGGGGCTGCGTTCTGGATCAACATAAAATAAAGCCGTAGACAAAACTTCTCTTCCCGTGATGCTATATATACACCGCTCATGTTTACAAACAAACCGGAGCGCCCGGAGCGCCCCTAGCGGACGCCACCGGCGCCGCGCATGCGCGATGGGGGTGGGCAACAAGCGCGCCGTCGCCCATAAACAAACCATTGAAATGCGATGTTATCGGCGTCAGTGTGAGTCCCCCTGCCCTTTTATCGCGTTTCGGAATTGTTGGTTCTACCGGTCTTCACCGGTCGATGTCTGGGACTATCATTGAGCGGCGTCAGCGAAATTACCGAGGCTCGTTACACCGCAAAACTTCGCGTGAATAATGCGACATGTGGCGATTCATTCCGCGTGGACGCCGCAGAATGTACGCTAAAGCCTGATTCGCATGATGAGATTTCGCTCGGAATTTTCAGTCGCGACGCCGCTCGGGCTGCAAAAGCGTGAACCGTAGCTGAGATGGTCGACGTCGATACTGAAAATCGCAAGCAGAATCGGACCAACTGAATTAGGCATAACAAGTCGGTGATGGTCACTGGTAACAATGATCAACATCTCCATGTATCTACTGTTTACATCGAGCCTGCTTACCAACCTTCAAATTTAAGTCTTTTGAGGCCTGCACTTACTTCTTATCGCAAGTACCGGGCCAACATTTGGTCTACGGACCGGCGTCGTCTAAGAGAGCAGACGACAAGCAGAAACGTTTGAAAGAGCAGACGACAGTTCGAACAATCAGGCGGCCGTTTGAACTTGAAGACGCACTGAACGTAGTCCGCAGGTGGTCCGCACAACTTGACGGTTTTCTGGCGTTCATGTTGGAACAAAACAAATAAATCTGATGACCACAAGTATCCGTGAATTCAACCCAAAGTGCTTCCCGCCCAAGCAATCGTTGTCCGACGGCGTCTGCTTTTCCCTTTTCACGGCACATATCCAGATTCTCGGACGAACCGAGCACGTGAAAACTGACCTTCAAACCTTTCTCGACACTTTTGGTACGGCCCCAGTCGCGGCGTTTTGACGAGAAGGCAGGTTTTGTCTGGTTCCTTTCAAAACAACGCAGGAATACACGTCTGGCATGGGGACTTCTGCCCACAGCCCCAGACCGGAAGTGCGACCGACGCGCCACCACCGCGCCGTGACGTCACAGAGATGAGTTCGTGTCAACGAGGTAGAGGGGCTTAGAGCGATAAACCGGGGTTCCGGTCTGCACTCGAAAGTGACCCCCATAAGGCGGCTGCCATTGTACGCAAATGTGACCACTCGTCACATGACCAAACCAAATACGTGACGTCACAGGAAAGATGGCAGCGCCCAGGCAGCGGCTGGTCCCAGCTGGGCCGGAGCTTGTCGGATGCGTTGTTTGTTGTCGTTCGTGTCGGCGAGTTGATTTCAGACGCGGAAGCCGTCATATGAGGCCGGTCGAAAGCGACTTCAGAGTTCAGCATGGTGTCTGGCGTAGGTATAACGTGAACAGAAGGAGGAACGGTGTGCATTTCGCTGGTGACCGACGGGGATATTGCCACGAAAGAGACAATCGGCCTTACGTTGCTCGGACCTCGGATTGATTCGGATACCGCAAGTAAATTTTAAGGCGACGTTTCTGTGCTCTCGTTGACCATCGGAATCTTCGAGGTCCGCAGTGAAGCGTGTGCAATATGTTTGGATACGCAGTTTAGCGACGGAAATTGCGTGAGTCGTGCTTGGCAGTGTGCAATCGTGGTGCCGCTTCGTTCAAATGACCGAAGGCTCACTTTGGTTGTGCGGCGCACCGGAGAGCTGCCTTCAAGTGCTTCAAGTTGGTAGTTCCTGTGCCGTGCTTTAGGTGATGCTGTGCTGCTTCCTAAATTGTTCTGGCGTAGACGTGCACTTTCACGGAGCACAGGTGTTGCAGTTGATATTGATTCCGCTTGTCTGTCGCACGTTTCGTCGACACAAGTTTCATCAACACTCGGTACGCGAATTGCAAGCTGTATGGGCATTTCATCGCGCGTGTTACCTACCCAGTCCACCCGTTCACGCCGCTTTGCGACGGCAGTCTGCAGCGGCTCATTACCAGAAAAGTGGTTCCACATCCATTTCAGTTCAGTTCGTCCACGGCTATCGCCAAACCCCGAAGGAGAGGATTTATTCGAACAGAATGCCTCTAAAACAATGCAGCTTTTTTAGTGGTCAGGATAGACTCTCTTCTGTCTGTTTTGTTATATTGTCACAGATGCTTGCTTCAGTACTATTTTCTATCAATATTTACTATTCTGGAAAGTTCCAGGCCATGCTCAGCTGTCATCGTATGTTCTGGTGGAGGTGCTGCACATTTTACCCATAGCCCTCCACTCTGTGTGGACCCTGGCGGCTCCTCAGCCGAGTTGCCCCGCGTCTTAAATGCCCGGCGAGCCGTGAACCAAGTCCTATCCCAAGCCCGGCAGAAAAGCCGCAAGGCGAGCGAGTACCGCAAGGACGAACCTTGCAAATGCACCACAAAGAACCTGAAATCCGAGCCAGTCGCTGCTACCAGCAAGAACCACCGGAATTCTGTCTTTTGCCAGAAAAACCGAAGCTGACTAAGCCAACAATGACAAACTTGTAGCAGCAAACCATGTCCGCTCCCACCACCGTTTGCATGCCCGTCGCACCTCACACTCCGAAGCCCTTTCACGCAAGGTGTATGAAGACGTCGAGGGCTGGATTGAAATATATGGCCGTGTCACCCGCCACAGTGGGTAGACGGACAACCAGCTGCTGCAGAACCTATACTTCTCGTGGAAGAAACTGCCAGGCACTGGTTTGAGAACCACGAATCCTCCTTAACGTCGTGGGAAGTTTGCACGATCGAGCTGAAATGCACGTTCATCAGCCAACATTGACCAGGGAGAGCCGAATTCCTGATTCTGTTTAGGATGCGGCCCCAACAAGAGCGTCACCGCCTTCGTGGAAGGTGTTTTGGGCGTGATCGAGCACCCACGCCAACCCTGATGTTACAGAAGACAAGAAGCTAAGAATCCCATGTCCCTCACGTGAGGTACAACACCTCCGGCAGCCTTGTCCGCAACTCCACGACAACAGTCGAAGGGTTCATATCACCGCGGCTTCCAACATTGAATGTACACTGCAGGCCCGAGCCTGTCGCTATCAACAACTCCCCAGCTTCTCGACACTCGAGTCGTCCAGCTGCAACTTCGATGCCAGCCTCCCGGGCATCTGCGACATCCACAACGTTGTCCGGGACGAGACCAGGAAGCTACTTCCTGCCATCAGTTGCCCGGCTTTTATTTTGATTGCCGAGATTGTTTCGGAACAAGTTCGACAGGCTATTCATCTGGAGTCTTCTTCGAGCGAAGCGGCATCTGACGATCCGAGGGCGACTTATGCCACAAAGTCACGACGACCACCATCGGCTACCCGTTACTATTCAATGCCGATTCAACGAGACACCCCAACGCCGAAGCATTCATACATGCCCGAGCTTGCTGCATTGATGCGGAAAACTACCAGGAAAATTTGCGGATTAGAGCCAGCCCTGCAGCTTCAGTGCATCAGATGTCAGTGGCCGCACATGACGTATGATTACAAGACGGCATCAGTCGGTCAAAGTTGCCACTCGACCAAACTGAACACCGACGTGCCAGGAGCATCATCCGACAACAAGCAGCACAGGTACTATGACTGAACGCCTGACACGAGACTGTCGCAGAAAGAAGTCGTTATGGAACCATTTGCAAAGGACCAATAATTACGTAATCAAGTGGAAATCAACATATTTGATACACTAACCTAATAAACATATTTTCGCTTGCCTTTACGTCTTCAGAGTCTCTACACAAAGAATTGTGTTCACCGCACGTGCTGGAACTTTTAAATACACTCGCATCTCTGACCCCTCAATATTAATTAATGGGACATACCAGACTGGTTGCATTGGGCTGCACTCGTTCTACTTCTACTGAACATATGGTGCATCCGAAAACCAACTCCAGTGATGTGAAAATGCTATTTATTAATTTATTCTCTCCAGGGGCCTTTGCAGACATTGCAGAGAGGATACTTAAAACTATGCACATGATAATAACATTAAAGCACACTGCTGTAACTTGTTAGTTGCAAAAACAAACACACCTCTGAGCATCTAGTTCAATGGTATGTGTTCATGCATTGTTATATAGCAGGACACTTCCAATACGTATGACACAATAGACCCTTTGCAAAACCCCATCAAGCAACACAACTGTCGCCATTTTTTTCGGTGCGAAGCACACGAATATACCCCAGTTCTCGTCGAACGTTAATGCAGCGTTCGAGTCCAATAGGCACTCAGCAGAGTTCACAGTGATGGCGGACATAACATTCTTATCGAACAAATGGCCAAAGTATGAAGGCCTTGGACAATTAGAGTAATAGCTACTGTAATTCGTTCCATCACAATTTGGCAAGCGGTGAAGGCTACAGTCTTGGTGAGTCAATAGGCATGTTGGAGAGAGGCACATGACAACATATCATCAGAGTGCTCGTCAGCACAGATTTCTCACATGCCTTCACTCCGTCAATCTGATTGGCACGAGGGGGCTGTGGCGGTTGCCCTTTTCCAGGTTATGGTAATACGAAGTATAGGCAGCCCACACTTTAGAATGAAGTCTATTGAAGAGACCGAAAGGAATGGTTGTCAACATTTTTCAACAAGACTGCTTTTCGGGCAAGGGGTGAACACAAATATGAATCATCTTGTACAGGTAACTAGAACAAGTAAATAATTGACCGACTAATCCAATGCACTCTTGGTGGAAAAAAAGTATTGCTGCAAAAAAACCTACGAAAGAGAAAATTGTGCGATTAATCTATGCGTACACCAAATATAGCAAGTCGAATAGCATTGAAGCAGGTGCCTGCAACGATTTATTCATCCCCCCACTCAATAAAAACGTCATCTTCGCAGCTGAAAATAAGTGTGCAATTCGCACTCACAAAAAAAGGAAGAAAAGCGATCGAATGTAGAATCGTCGATTAGCACAAAAGGTTAAAGATCGCAGGAGCTTCCTCGCTAAAAGTTTCTATGGTTATTCGGTGACGCAGGGCTGAAACAACTTCCCCTAAGTCCTCACGCGACGTATAACTTTCGCTTCGATTCTCAGACGTTCAAACGAAGCTAGAAAAATGCGAATATATTATGCTAGGAGTTATATCGTAAAATTGTTTATAAGTACAAAACGTAAAGATCGCAGGAGCTTCCTCGCTAAAAGTTGGCTGTGACTATGCAGTTACCTAGGGCTGAAACGAATTCCCCTAGGCCCTACGTCCGATGTATACATATCGCGTCAATTCTCAGACATCCCAACGTTCAAACAAAGCTAAGAGAAAGCGAAAATTGCATGCTAAAAGCACTCAAAGTTCTATCGACCCTTGAACGCATCCGGGAATCCGAGCACCGGTACGGCGACACGGCTGATGCTGTCTCGCAGGTGTTAATATCCAGATGATACACGGCGATCTTGCGGAAAAAGGTAATAAAGTCTCATTTCTTCATATTTTCACATAATACCTGCGTCAGCGAGCACGAAGAAGACCGAAGTCGTCGGAAAGCAGCTACACATCGCGGCTACCGCGCACCGAACAAACTCGCATTCCCCGGCTCTGGGCGCTGCCATCTTACCGGTGACGTCACGGCTCTTGTGAGGTCACGTGACGTGTGGTCACTTTTGCGTACAAAATGGCGGCAACCGGGGGGTGCCACTTCTGAACTTCCGGTTTATCACTCTAAGCCCCTCTACCTCGTTCGTGTATATATACATATATATATATATATATATATATGTATATATATGGGCGGTTTCATCTGGATTCAGGCAACGAGGTGCGGTCGTATTTTTTTTTTTATTTTGCCCCAAATTTTTAATATTTTGTGGCGCATGTTCTAAGAAGAACAATCCTTTTTATTTTAACGTCCTCACATGTTTAGTTTCTGAGAAAGAAATATCTCAAAGAAGCGGGAAAGAACGATGAGGTTTTGACGATTGTCGTGTGTGGCGTTTTCGAATCACTCTCAATCTCAAAGTATTAAAAAAGCGTCTATATTTTTTTAGTGTGATATATATGCAAGTAGGTAAAACAACATTATAACTACTATTTATTATTCGTCGCTCCGATCTTTGTAAAAATCCCCAAACATACCTCCACGAACAACTGTGACCTGAATTGCAGATTTTTTTTAGTCGACTATGCTTAGTGTTGTTTTTAAAATATTACCACGTGTAAAACTTTTCATTGCCTTCCAGATTAAGCAAAGTTTGTCCCTTTATCGCGTACGAGTACGGAGAAATAAATTATGAAACAGAGGTTTTCACTTTTCGTTCAATTTCAGCACGCTGTACAAAAAAAAACTTTTTTTTGTTGCGTTGCGTTTCGTTTTTTTTTACATTTTCCTTTTACCCACAATACATTCCGTTACAGATATATGCACTGGTTTTGAGTTTTAAGCCTCTGAATATGCTAAAAAAAGCGCAAATTCCGATGGTAGGTTTTGACGGCTGTCGTGTGTGGCGTTTTTGAACCACTCTTAATCTCAAAGTATTCAAAAGAGAGCTTCTTTATTTTTTTACTGTGATATATATGCAAGTAGCTAAAACAAAATTATAACTACTATTTATTATTCGTCGCTCCAATCTTTGTAAAAATCCACAAACATGCCTCTGCAAACAACTGTGACCTAAACTGCGTTGTTTTTTTTTCATTTTTTTTTTCAGTCGGCTATGTTTTATTTGTTTATTTTTTAAATAATACCACGTGTAGAACCTTTTATTACCTTCCAAATTAAGCAAAGTTTGTGTTTTATCATGTACGAGTACTGAGAAATAAATTATGTAAGAGAGAAGGTTTTCACTTTTCGTTCAATTTCAACGCGCTTTATAAATTTTTAATTTTTATTGCGTCGCGTTTTTCTTTTTTTACTTTTTTTATATTTAGAATACGTTCCGTTAAGGCAGATTCACACGACGGACTGATCCGCGGACGGATTGATCACGTGATGACATGTCCGCGGTCCGTCCGCCTCCCAAGCGCATCCACACGAGGGAGACAACGAGCAGACGCCACCGAGGACGGACCGAACCTGGTCGCCACCCCACAGTGCCGCGAAACTCCAACATCGCACCGTGGCACCGTTGTCCAAGAGAGAAATCGACGTTTGCTACCGCGATAAAGAATCGTACGCCGCTGTTACGTACAGATCGAGACAAAACACCGGGACAGGCTTCGGCGCTGAGCGCTACTGACTTGCTAACCCAAAGCATGACAGTGGCACAGGCATGGTCCTGCTCGAGAAAGCTTCGGCGTTGACGCGAAGCTTGAAGAAGGGGCGTTGGGAGATGCCTTCACGCACTCCGCGCTCGAGCACAACACTCAAGCACACCACATCCACAAGAGAGGTCTTGCTCGTTGAAATCCTGATTGAACGTGCAAGAATTATCGCGGCGTGCTAGACGAGTTTTGACTAGTTTTGACGGGAGCTTCTTGACACGAACCCGGAGGAGTACCGGAACCTGCGTCGCGTCAGCCAGACACGTTTTCTGCAGTTTCTTTCACACGTGAAACCAAAAACGCGCGCCAAAATGAACCAGCGAACGCACCAACATACGACGATGCGCCATTTTTTGTTTTCATCGCCCAGAAACGAAACAAACAAAAAAGAGAAAACAATGTACCGTTGCCAGACTAAACGCTTTTCAAGTCGATCTCCCGCTAAAAGTCCGCGAGTGAAAAAGGCGCTCGACTTTATCAGTCCGAACGTCCGAGGACGAGGCGCGGATCGCAGGAATCGGTGACGTGCCGGTCACGGGGTACACGGTCCGCGGACGAAAGTCGCGATTCGGTCCGTCGTGTGAATCGGCTATTAAGGTATATGCACTGGTTTTGAGTTTTAAGCCTCTAAATATGCTAAAAAAATGATTCTGTTCTGTTATCAACATGAATTTCGCTTTAAAATATAAAATTTCGCATTTCAAAATCTAGGTTTCCATAAGGAAGTGTATTTTACTGTAATGTTTTACAATATTATACTTTGATATTTCTAACTTAGTATAAATTATGTAGCGCATAGGGTTTAGGCTTGAGGCCTCTCCAATCATGGCACTCGGTGGAAATTGTCCGAAAACCCGCTTTCGGCAGTTGCCATTTTATACGTGTTTAGACGTTTGGAATTGCAAACCTGTTATTATGCGCCTAACGACATCAATGTCTTTTATACGATTATTTATTAAACGTCCCTTAGATTATTATAATAAAGAATAAAATATACAGCTATAACCCATAAACAAACCATCAGCATTCGCTCCTTTTTAGCATATTTAGAGGCTTAAAACTCAAAGCCAGTGCATATACCTCTAACGGAACGTATGCTGGCTAAAAGACCGGTGTGAAAAAAACGAAACGCAAGAAAAAATTTTAAAAATGTTTTGTTTATACAGCGTGCTGAAATTGAACAAAAAGTGAAAACCTCCTCTGTTTCATAATTTATTTCTCAGTACTCGTACGTGATTAAGACAGAAACTTTGCATAATGTGGAAGGCAATGAAAGGTTCTACACGTGGTATTATTTTAAGAACAAAACTAAACATAGTCGACTAAAAAAAAAAAGAAGGAAGACCAGCGGAGCTGTACACGCTACACTGCCGCAACGCGCACGCGCCCGTTTCCGCTTTCTCTCGTCCGACACGCCGCCGATCGTGGATACGTCTCCGGCGAACCAGAGTCGGTCCCACACGGCGCACGTGACGCCAAACGGGTTCTCCACGAACTCCCTCCGGAACCTCGCCGTCGCACCCGGGAACTGTGCAGCCGGCATGGCGTCGTGTCGTCGCCGGGCCTCGCGCTTGCGCTTGGCCTCCGTGGCACGATCGTCGTCCATGGCGTTGGCCCGCCGGCGCCCCTAACATCGCTGGTTCTGTTCTCGGCGGCGCCTTTCCAAGCGAGCGATGTGCTCTTCTTTGGCAAGGGAATCTGAAGCGCTGGAAGCAGTGGAAGTCGAGGCGACAGCGGCTTTGCGGCGGTTGCGGACCCATTCGCGCTGCTGCGTACGACGCCGCTCCTCCGCAACCAGTCTTCTTTCCCCGAAAGAGCGCGCGGCCGACCCATCCTGAGTCCAACCAGAAACTGATAAGAGCGTAGGAAACAGCGCGCAGACGAGGTCGAAGAAACACACGTGACAAGCGCTGCTGCGCTCGTCACGTGTATTTCTTCTTTGTCCTCGTCTGTTTTTCGCGCTGTTTCCTACGATGAATTCCCACCAACGCGCCCAACTATCCATTCGTCCATGATAGCTGAAAAGGTTGCCGCCATCTACGAGCTACGGCGGCAGCCAGACTGGTTGCGTGCTTGCCGCCGTCGCTTATAGATGGCGGTAGATGTCCAGGCAGGTTTGTGGGCACATTGATACTTTAGACCCATGTTGTGGTAAAAAAAACTATGTCCAAACTCCGGTCTAAAAACATGCTTTTCGTGCAAGGCTCGTCAAATTATGAGGCGCTGGAGAAATGCAGCCTTCTGCGTTAAGTCCTTATTTCGAACTCTTTTTGTTCGCCTTCCGCCCATTGAAAAGCATGCGGGAAGGGCCTTAGAACGCACCTGGTATCGCTGCGCCGCAGCGTTCTTCCGCAACATGAAGTTCGTCTGCGTTCCTCGCCGTCACCATGGCAACGAACGCCGAATGAATGGAAGCACGCACGCTACCGCCGCGTGAAGCCAGCAACAGCTGACGCCATTTTACGAACGCCGTCTGCTAGCCAAAGCCGAACGCGGTATGTCAGATCAACCGCCTCCGCCGCCGCGCCGCAAGCAAAGACGACGAAGCTGAGACACGCCGACGGCGAATAGGCGAGCAACAGCACCGCGAGACGACTACAACGGCGGCATTTGTTGGGGTGTTGATCTTTCCTGTGAATCCCCATAGAGATTACGGGTGACCGCGTACAGAACATATTCGTCAGGTAAATATAAATCTGTGCAGGTTTATTAGATCGTTTTAACAGAATTTATAACTAAGATTAACATAATTTGACGAGGGTTGGCGCGATAATAATGATAAAGACAAGGGCGATTGGCCAGCGCAGGATCACTGGTTATCAGCCGTCAGGGACTTGATCTTCCGCACGAGAGAATATCCCCGGTCCACAGGCCAGATTTTGGCGTCGCGGGTTGACGAATGATCAATCTACTGCGCCTCGCCTTTCCACGATGGAACTTCGCAGGTGACCAGCAATGGTATCACGCTGATACAGATGGAAGACAGTTTTGACGTATTCAGGTGCTCT
>JAZHYW010016951.1:0-16873 GCA_037355805.1 Ixodes ricinus | reverse complement strand
TGCATTGTCAAAGAGGAGCGTAAACGATTTGCTTTTTTAACTCTACTGATGGAACATGGTGCCGTACAGCGACTGTATGAGTGTGATTTTAACCAGTCCCAACTCAGAACTGAAGAGATCTTCAAATTCTTCGAAACCAGGTGGCAGTTTGGAGAAATCACTCACCGAAGGAGACTTGGGATTCTGTTCCGAAGTATCAGATGACGGATCACTTGAAGATGATGCAAAATGGTCGCCGGCGTTACCAGAAGGACCTGAAGTCTTGCAAAATGATGGTGTGAGCGGAACCAGATGTACTCGGAACCCGTGATGGTGAAGTAGAGGAACCCGCGGTACGTGGTGACTGTGGGACGTCAGCCAATTTAACATGTCCGGGGTCGTCCGAACGGGAGTCAGCTGCATTAATATAAAAACATTTCAGCTGTGCCCCTGAGAAAATAAGCTTAAGATCAAGCATGCACGCTTCTTGTGCCGAGCAGAGAACGTCCCTTGCTCAAAAACGTAGAAGAGGATCATCGCAAAGCGATCGTTGAAAACGACATTTGCATGAAAACAGCCTAAGACTGGAATGGATCCTGAAGGTAATGCACCACAGTGCGCGGTGGTTTCATCAGTTGAATTCGGACCATTCCTGATAATTCCTTGAAGGCGGGCCCAGAGATGAGATAGAGACGCTCGATCCAGTGCTCAACGAACAAAGACATCGATGCCGTTTACCCAGTGCATTGGCCATGAAGTTTTGTGATGTCGTCGGCTGGATGGCTGCGGAGCTCTCATCGCGCTGGACCTCGACCGTGTACACGCTGGGTCAGGTCGTCGTCGTCGTCTGGGAACGTTCACGATGCCATGGATGGGAGTCCTGGCATGACCGAGCTCAAGAACGCTGGTACCGGCGCCCCGAAGGATTGGCCCCGTCCAGTATAGGCAAGGCTAGTTGACGTCGATCGCTGCCGACGGGTGGAGGCGGTAACTCCGACAGACGATGGCGAAATGCCCGAATTTGCCACACAAAAAAGACGTTGCCCGCGAAGCAGGGCACATCTCTCGGGAATGGGGCCGACGGCAACAAAATTGACATGGCACTTCATCGCGCAGAAAAGTGGGCGCTCCCGGAGGCGCATCACGCGCCAAACGACGGTCCGAGGTACGGGTGAGCATTCTAGATTGGTGAAAAGGTGAGTAGGAAACGCCGGCAGGATGCCGACGCCCTTGACTCTTGACTAGGGGTTAGCGACGAACTGCTGCGGAGAGCGGCCATTTTGACAGAGTGGAGCGACTACCCGGTCAACAAAGAAAAACAACTGTGATGCGTCAGAACGAGAACCAACCGCTAATCGATGGTACAGATCGCAGTCTCGAGATGTCTGCTCGAACTGTCGTGCAAGAGAGACAGCACGTTCGAGGCTCTTTCCGGTAGCCCTCACAGACTCTCGGATCAACCGATCCTGAACCTCCGATGATCTAGGTCCCGTCAAAAACATCTCCGCGATTAGATCGTCAAGAGAGTCACCATACACTCTTAGAAAAAGTGTATCGATAGTCCTCCTTTAGGGGAGGAACGGTCTTGTAACCTATGCTCCTTCAGAAAGGGAGAAACTTTCGTCCCTGAAGCAGGGGAGCAACTAGTTCCTCCGTCGCCTGCATCTCATTATGGCGGCCCTGAATCGAGCGAATCGAGCCCAATAAGGCTTAACGAGGACGCTGCGTCTCTTGTACGGGACGAGAGGACCAGCAAACAAAAGCGTAACACGAGCTTTCCGCTGAACTGTATTTATTTCCGAAGCCAGATTCCCCCCACAGGTACAGAAACTTGCGTTTCGAAAGCAGTTCCTCAGTCTTCTCTCGACAGCACTGCGATGTCAAACAGGGAGACAACCGATACCTAGTTAACTTCGCGCACTTCACTGCCTTACCTTGCTGTTCCTTCGGAAGTCCCACCTTCGTACCGTCAACCGCACATCACGGGAGTGAATGGCAAACTCAATCCGCTAAAACGAAAAGCCGCTCTCAAAAATGAACAAACTCGAAGAGCCGCTGTTTGTCGCAGTAGCGTGAAAGAAGGATTACAATCGCCAGCCGCCAGAGTGAGCAGGGTCAAGCGGAAATGATGCGAGTAGCTAGGCTAGGTGGCGCTAGGGCCAGCCCAGCGCATGTTCTACAAAGATGTTTTTGCTTCACTCAGGCCACCGGCCGCACTTCAGGATCTTCAGGGAACGTCTACAAGCCACACTACGCATACTACAAGCATCAGGTGAACATACATTGAGCACAACACAGTTACATTGCAGACAACAAACATCAATACCAACAGCACAACTAACACGAACACTATACACCGAGGCTCTGCGCTCTCCGCCTTTATACTGGTCGTTTCGAACGTTCGGAATTTATCGGTGACTGAGATAAGCAACAAAAAATATTGCTTAGCATGTTGATTTTTCATGCAAATGTCATACCTCTGAGAGTATTTTGAATGGCTCAGGGGATGAATCTCCTTATTAAAAAGCAAGCGCTCGACTCGCTGCCGTAATTATTTGAAAGCCAACAAATCAAGCCGCTCCAATGCGGTTCGAAGCCGCGAGTTTGTTTCCCCCGCACGGCTGCGTCACAGCCTGTATTTCTATTGTAGTGTCGTAGAGCGCTCTATTTGTGCTGTTCAGCGCCAGGCTCAGCAGTTGCCGTCTTGAATTAATCTCTGTAGAGCGGACATTCATTCAGCTGGCCAGCGGTGCCACGGGCCGAGCAATCGCTTTTCGATCAACAGAATGCCAGTCAAAGCCGCGAGCTTGCGGCAGGTGTTAAGTGCACGGAGCCGCCGTGTCGGCGAGTTCGCCAAGCTTCTAGCGCTCATCCCAGCGCGCCACTTGAGGCAGTTTCTCCAGGAACCTAAGTATATTTAAACAGCAAAATAAGGCGTGTAGCCCTTTTTTCGAGTTTATTTATTTATTCTTTTTTAATGCTAAAATTCCAACACCGTAAATATGCGCACTTTCCGAATCAAGCGGTTTTCAGTACTATTCAGTCCTTTCCCAGAGCGCAATCGCTCCGGAGACGAGACAACCGACAGTCACATTGGCCGCTGTACGATAGGAGCTTACTGTTCAGGACCAGCAGTCCAACATGACTATCCGCAATCCGCACGTCGATCGATTGCACCTAATCCCTCAAGTGGTATTAAACGTTTTGTCGTAAAGCGGAATGTCAACCTGCGACACCCTGCCCCTCCGATCACGGCCCGACCAGCGGCATCAATGCCCGACAGTTTACGTCATCTCATCTTGTTGGCGATAATTCCAGTCTCCTGTTCACAACCCACACCTGCCATCACGATGTTGCTGCTATATATGTTGCTGACACGCACGAATACAGAACCACGTTGAACGCCGGTTGCACTCGGCATCGGAAAACAGGAACCGAACTCAGCACGGAAAATACCCAGGCAGCCGGCAGCAAAGCCCGCCCTGTCTCGGACGCAGTTCTGCGATTTCCATAACGTCGAAAACGTCGACACATTTCCGCGTGGTTTCGCTACCGTGGCTCCGCGTGAGTCCGCACTACGGAGACGCCCATTTACCCAGTGTACGTGGCGCTGCTGGCGCACTGCTCCGGAACTTCGCTGTTTCTGGCGGCTTCGTTTGCTTGATTGATAAAATTAGTGATAAAAACGTCAATGCAACCGGAATGTTTCTGCACGTTTGGACTAGAAGACGGGATTACAGGCGGCCTTCGCTGCCGCCTGAAGCTCAATCAACTCAACAGCATTTATTAAACAACGTGCGCAACCTGCTCGAAAAACGAAACCGGAAAGAAGATGAGTTGGCAGGGCGAAAGCTCTCCCGTCTCGCCTGGAGAAGGAGGAAAACGTCTCGTTCCTCCCTTCTTCTCGTGTCCGCTTGGGGCGCGTCAGTAGGAAGGAGGAAGACCCGCCGTTCTCTTTTCCTCCATTTTTCTTAGAGTGTAGTCGCAAAACGATCCGAGGTGCCACAGCACTCAAGGAAATCCAGTACGTTTTCACCGGGCGCCTGGACACGACAGAGATACTTTTTTCCGCTCAAGGACCACGTTCTGTATCAGCAGCGAAAAAAGCGTCAGAGCCGCTAATAAAACGTCAAACCCTGTGACGTTCTCGTTCACGGCGGGGCCTCGCCATGTTAAAGGAAACTACTATTCGCTGGCCCTCCTGGCCAAGCAAGCTTATAAGTGAGGCACGTTTGCGCTTAGCTGAAATACTGGTCCGCTTCAATAACATTGAGGTAATTCATAAAACTCGATTTTCATGTCTTCCAATGCTGTATGGGGGTGCCTGGCGCTGGCGAAAATGGCGGGGTAGCTGGGAATGAAACAGCCGCTATGTTGGGACAGGCTCGGACGTTGAGCACGAAGTAAACTTAGCGATAAATGAATTAGTACTTGCCAGTGTCGGCCACCACCCATCCGCGGCGCGGAGTTCGTTAACAAAAAATTCTAGTCACCAAAATGTAGTGTATCTGATCGAGCGACGGCCAGGGGCCCGCTGCTGAAGCTCAAAGAAGGAATGACACTGACGGACGCTGGTGATCCTGGTCATGGTCTCTGCGTTCCGAGCACCCCGAGCGCGGGTAGCCGGCCTGTTTATTTCACGATCGGCATCGGCTTCTTTTTCATTGCCGGCATTATGGACTATATACAAATACTACAGATACCAGACTTGTACGTAATCCGTTACAAGTAACGAAATTACTTGTAATCCCTTACTTTTATCGGTAATTTAGTAACAGAATAATCACATATTTTCTAGAGTAATTTTAAAGTAATTCCCATACATTTTCTACGTAACAGATTCGTCGTAATCCGTTACATTTTTTTGCAGGCTTTACCCCCCCCCCCCCTCTAAAGAAATGGTTGTTTTTATTTTGGTAAAGTCGAGCGCAGTGACACTGTCACGCGAGATTGACCAGCGCAAAGGGAGGCTTGGCACTCTTCAGTTCCCCAAAGCCGTTTTTTTTTTTGCAACACCAAGTCCCTGAATTTATTTTTTTAGACACTACTAAGAACGATGTCGAAAAAATCCAAAAAAGCATTTCTACAAAAAAAAAAAGGGGGGGAGGGGCAAATTATATTTGCTTTTTTATTCCTTTGTTTTGCTTTGCGATCGAAGACGGGGAGAGGAGCACACCAAGTGATTGTGCGGCTCTTCGAGAAGCTCGAGGCGGTAAGTGCACAGACAATAATTAGCAATGTCCTTGTCACAACACGAGACAACGCTCCATCTACCCTAAAATCCACTAAAAGAGATGGATAATATGTGAAGGTGTTATTGCCACAAGCATCCCTCGTTCGTTGCTGCAGACGTTTCATCTTCTCTTAGAAAGCCAGATGTATTTTTTTGTTTCTTTTCACACCTTATTTGACCCTGTTTTAAAAGCTTCTTACTTTTTTGCAGTCCAACTTCTAGGGTTGGTCCACTTTATTTGTGAATTCCAGCCAGGTTATCTGCATCTCAGTCACCCTTTTGTGAGTCAGGTTTTCGCGAGCACTTCGAAAATGGTAATAATCTTCCTTTCTGCTTCTTCCTAACAAAAAAAAATCGAAGGGTGCAGGCGAGCTGGCGAATATTAACCATGTTGAATTAACCTGAGACTGGGGTTCAGTTTTTACCCCAGCAGGACGCATCCTATCTGCAAGCAGATATTCCTAACAATAAAACATGGTGGTGGCTGACGTAGACTTGATATTCTGGGCTTGAGGGGAGAGTCAAATTCGTGAGTGGGGCCGCCCTTCGCTGCCCGTGGCATCAGCGGACGCATATGCTGGAGAACACCGGAGTAAACTGCAGTCGGTCCGTGCTCCGTGCATTTTTGAACGGAACCAGGAAAAGTGCACACGACAAGCGTGCGTTTACATTTCCTGGTTTCAAGCCAACGTTCTAATTAATTGTTGTTATAAATGTCCTTTTTTCGATTACTCATATTTATATACTAGAAACTTTTTTTTATTCACCAACGTCTCAACCGAGGCTCGACCTGTTCAGAATTAAAGGAAGAAGAATATCGAGCCAAACCTTATTTATTATTTAATTATCACCTTACTGGGTCAAGCATGTTTTGCTATTGTCTGACAATATATGCCGGTATAGTAAGATGGACATAAATCAATTCTTATTCTAGTTTTGGCTAGATGTATGATGACTTCTACAGCTTCGCGATTTCGACAATGGAGAATTTATAGTAGATCGTTCCAGTGACTCCGATATCGACCCGATACTCCGCCGCCCCCTTTGCGCATGCATCATATCGTTATCAGGGGCATCGGAAGTATTGAAACGATCTACTAAAACTCTCGAATATCAGGCAACGGCTGCAACGACGAAGCTATGCTCTATCTTCGAGGATATAATACTTTCATTGCTTCGCTGAACCTCAACGCAGAGCATATTCGTGAGGCACAATATGGCACTCCCATCCAGTGCCTCAGTTCAAAGCGTGTTCAGCATAGCAGTCGACATATTGAGTAAGATATAACGCAAAATGTCTGACGAGACTTTCGAAAGCCAGCTGTTGCTCAAAATACTCAAGGTCATTAAATGGAACAGGTCGCAACAATAAGAACTTGAACAACCCTATTCACTTTGTTTTTTAACTGAAGACAGTAGTGCTGAAAGTAACGCCACGAAAGTAACGGACTACTTTTTGGGGTAACTGCCACTTACTTTTATGAGAGGGTAATTGTAATTGTAAATGTAATTCCTTACTATTTTTCAGTAACGTGTACAAGTCTGCATGTAGCGATTGTAGAAGTGTGGTCGATTTAGAAATAGAGACTTTTCCTTATAAGCTCGAACACTGATTCTAACTGAGTATTCCAAATCCCAAATTTCGATTGAACGGAAATGTACTACCAAATGCACCACTCGCGTTCGGTAACTTTGTCAAATGGCCACGACATTTCAAAATCCCTCCTCAAGGTCATTCTTGAAAAACTAATATCTTTATTTTTCGGTTAATATAGGTCACCGGTAAACAATTTACGGTTACGGTTTCATAAATTTCAAATAGCTAGCGGTTCCGTTCCGGTTACGAGTTACTGAAAAAATTTCGTTCCTAAAGAGTTTTCGGTTTCGGTTACAGTTACGGTTTGAGTCCTTGGTTTGAGTCAACCTGTCAAAGCTGCATTTGCGGCCATATTCTGTTTTATTCTTCTGATGAGAACACCAGCCACACGCCGGAACGTTCTGCCGTGCGACCGCCGGAAGAAATAAGTAAGGTAAGTACATTTATGCTTTTAATTTATTCAATATGCCAAAATGGCTTTGTGGCTCTGATACACTGTCTCTGTGGCACTTGATATTGTTATTTGGTGAAGAGTTTTAGAGTGTTATTATTCACAGATTTGCCCCGTTGCTGTTTGTCCGATGCTGACTATCAAGTTGTTGAACAATTCAGGTGATTTCGTAGTCAAATCTGAAGCCAAGGCATTGTGACAGTACAGATGCACATAGGCGTGCGCACAGGGGGGGGCAGGGGGGCGGCCGCCTTTAATCATCTGGGGGGGGCCAAAGTTAGCCCGACTCGAGGCGCGACTGCGCCGGCGGTATGGTTTCTTTTCGACGGCATGAAACACCGACGGGGGGGCTTTGGGAAACCTCGCCCCCTCTAATGAAAAATCGCGCACGCCTATGAGTATGCATATGTATCTGAGCGGTGCGTAAAATACGTAGTCAAGTACAGCCAAACAGCTAAACAACACTTTTGTTGAAAATATATATGTATGAATCTTGAGTAACTAATAACACACTTTTTAAATACATGGCCAATTCCTGGTCTGCGGTCTTTATGATCCGTTAAGGCAAAGGTTTCGCACCATCTTCATTTTCTCGTAACGTTGTCTAATTTTCTTGTGCACGTTGCGATGCGCCAACTTGGCATTGAATACATTTTAAGTAGCATCTA
Source organism: Ixodes ricinus (assembly GCA_037355805.1). Taxonomy (NCBI): domain Eukaryota; kingdom Metazoa; phylum Arthropoda; class Arachnida; order Ixodida; family Ixodidae; genus Ixodes; species Ixodes ricinus. Next base: position 8,945 of record JAZHYW010016951.1, on the reverse strand, counting down.
TTTCTGTTGAAACAAATCAGCGATTATAGATATTTTAAGCTAGCCATATATCGAGGGGACTTAAGGGAATACTTCAACGAAATTCGAAATATATTCGTTGTGTTCAGAAATAGGCTGAATATGATACACAATATCCGTAAATGACAATCGCACGTTTGTATTTCGAGCCTGATGGCTGTATTTTTCGTTATAAACGGCCCACTCTCGCAAGTGCTCGGAGAGCGCTTGCCAGAGTGGAGAGCACGTGACATCCGGAGCAATCGTGACGCAGATTGTCTCGGGACGAGCAAAGCTGCGGCGAGGCTGACGTCGACAGGATGTCCTAGCCGTTCCAGCCACCGAAGCGGCCAAAGCTTGCCAGCGATCGGGCCACCGCAACTGCCGCAAAGCTGCTTTTGTACGAATTTCGAGTGACAGGTTAGTCTTCCATAATCTTCTAGATTAGAGGTCGCCAACCTTTTTCAGCGGCGGGCCGAGTCGCCACGAAGCAGACAAAGAGGGGGCCGGATGACAAGTTACGAAGGAGGGTGGCAGTCGAACAACCCAAGTAGCACAAAAACATTCTAAGAACATTCCAAGAACATTAGCAAGAACATTTGCAACGTTCTCGGAACGTTTGCGAATGTATCTGGGAACGTTCTCAGAACGCTCTTAGAACGTAGCGTAGAGACTTATCCATCACATCTGGGGAACATTCTCCACGAAACGTTTGGAGAACGTTGAAAGAACATTGAATAAACATTCACAACATTCTAAGAATGTTTCGAAAAGCAGACTAATGTTTGCAGAACATTCTCAGAACAGTAAATCAACATTCATGGAATAATGCTTATGGTAGTTGCAGGTATCTATTCTGAAGAAAAGAAGAAAAACCACAATTGGCCGAATGCAGACTATGACGTCAGCAAAGGATGTATCATCGACGGAAGTAAGAGGAATGTCAGAACTTCAATCAATTTAGACGGAGAGCGCTATGATTTCAGGCTTCCACGAAACACCATCGAACTTGTTGTTCACAAGGTAATGACGTCACGAAAAGGTAACCAAACGAGGGCGCCACCGAAACATCTCGCCACAGCACCAATGAGCCATACTACAAATATGGATGTGGTAAAGCTCCTCACAGGCCGATTAATATTTTTAATCGAAAGATATTTTACAAGGCGCAGGAACAAGATTCCCGCTTTCCTGGCACACTAGCCTAAGCACGTACTAACGACAATTTACTCCTATCTGACACTTGTCAAGTTCTTTCATTCGAAAGGTGCTGCATACAAAACCGATTTCTCACTCCGAGCTTAAGAACAGATACACATGGCATCCCACATTCGACTGCAGGATATAGCCGTTTTCAAAGTTTTGAACCTCACATGATAAAAATCGGGTCTATTCAAAACTGCACATCTACATACGCAGTGAGTGCCAAGTTTATTATCAAGTTTTGAAAACCACTGCTTTTCTCCTACACCTTATATCACATTCCTCGGTAGACTCATACAAGATAAAACTGATCCCTTATGCTAAGTTTCCAGAAACTCCACTTAATTTGCATATTTTTGGCACAAAGATAGTGGATGGTGTTTCGAACCACAGGCTGCGTGAGAGCTCCGTAAAGTTGGCTTCACCTGCAAATATTCTAGGAATGTTGGCAAGCGAACATTCAAAGAACGTTGCGCATATGAATGTTCGAAGGCGAATGTTCCGAGAACATTGTGCGTACGAATGTTCGCCAACGAACGTTCCTAGAATGTTGAGCAGCTTACTTTGTAGGGAATGTTCGCATACGAACGTTCCTAGAACGTTCCGAATGCTGTTTTAACGTTCCTTCAACATTCAGAACACCCAGGGAACGTTCGCACGACATTGGGTGCTACTTGGGAAGAGGCAAAAGGAAGTGAAGATGTCCTCTTCCCAAGTATGGTACCGGACAATCCCCATTTAAGGTAAAACAGTGTTGGCGGTAACGTGCCACAAGTAACTTCGTTACTGGTAACGCTTTACCATTCTTGCTGACGCAGTAACGGACGCGTTACTTTTTCAAAACAGGAACGGGGAACATACGTTACTTATTTCAGCTAACAGGTAACATAGTTACGTTACTCGTTACTTCTGAAGACTTAAGAAAATTAGTTCAACTTTTTTCATGTTTTTAGGTGCCAAGCCATGTGAATGTTTTAGTTCTGTGCGCTTTGCATACCTACCGTCAAAACAGTAAAACGTGTTCATTCATAATTAAAAAAGTAGCACGAAACTAGAAGTGCGTTACTTTTTTTATGTTGTGTCGGGGGCCGCGTGAAACTACCTCGCGACATCTGGGACACACAAGAGTCCCCGTGAGAGGGGAGTTCCTCCTTCCCTCTTTCCTTGTGGTGACCGGAGAGCTAGCGGGATGACGTCAGGTTCAATGCATGTATAGTTTTAGGCCACATAGGCATCGTCACCACCTGTCAAGGCTCCTAGACAGGCATAACAAACGAGGCTTTAGCGACATCCACCAGGTGCCCTTTGCTAATCGTTTAACTCGCTTTAAAATTCCCTTTCTTGTCTTTTTCAACAAGAGATTGATGTGTCCGATATGATACTAGTCCCTTGAACACGTGTAGACCAAGAAATAAGTACCAAAATTTCGTTGTAGTATCCCTTTAAACCCTCCGCATCAAAAACAATCCCAAAAAGGTTGGTCATGCAGATATTATTCAGATAAAAAATATTGACCAGTTTATTCTAGATCGCGACATTGATTTCCGTAAGATATAGGAAAAGTGACATATTGGCAAATTCGCGAAATATGAAGCCATCAAATTATGCTTGACTACTGCTTCAACAGTGTTAATATAGTTATTATTAAGAACATGACAACATCTTAAAATAATAAAAATCTTCTTGCAAATGTTTACCAACAATAAAATAATATTGTAAATAAATGTAATCTTAACTCAAATACATTCCCCAGTTTCCGCGGAATAAAATATTCTGTATACATATGGACGTAATAAAGTAAGGACAGGCATTATCTAGTGACTGTTACTTACAATGATTAGCATCTCGAGACGGAAGTCAACCCGGTGGGAGTGCCTTCTGCGTCGGATACGCCCCAGGTAGCACCAAAACATTATAATAATGTTATTTTTTTGTTTGGCCCAAACGTTTGAAAAATGTCCTTAATGTCCTTTTTTTAATGTTTTCACAACGTTTATGTGTACGTTAGATTAATGTTTTTCCAAACGTTATTTTAACACACAGGAAACGTTCCTACAACATAAATTTAATGTTTGCAAAACATTAAACTAACATTAAAGGAAACATTATATTAACATTCGTGAAACACTTTTACAACCGCTATGCAACGTTTGTAAAACATTAAATTCACATCAAAGAAAATGGTACTGCTACACTAGCAGAATATCCACAAAATGTTAGAAAGAACTTTTCAGTTGACGAAGACAAAAATATTGTAAATCAGACGCAACCGCTACCCATGCAGTTACACCTCTGCTGTGAACGAGGCGAACTTCATGGGTAGCAATTGCATCTGATTACAATACTTTTGTCTTCGTCAACTGAAAAGTTCTTTCTAACATTTTGTGGATATTCTGCTAGTGTAGCAGTACCATTTTCTTTGATGTGAATTTAATGTTTTATAAACTAGCGTACCAACAAAACCATAGGTAGTCAAAGCTGGAAGAAAGGTGTTGGAAAGGAACCTCCTTGAAACCCAAAGAGAGGCAGTGTTTCGCTACAGACATGGCTTTTCCAAGGTCTGAAAAAGCTAAGACTTGCAGCAAAATATTGCGTCCTGGGTCTTCGAGGAGGTCCTTTTTCGCATACATACATAGCAATGTTTTCCAGAAGATGAACCACCGGAATCTAGTGCACTATATACATAACTGCAGAGAATTGACTGTATGCACCTTTTGAAGAAGCTTGATCGTAGCATGTCCGTTAACTGAGGAAAAGAATGTTTGTGAAAGGCACAATACTGCACACTATTAACAACAACGCTAGAATGCACGATCATTACAAGCTCCTTTTCATCACAGCACATATTGAGACGAAATTAATTGCAATTTACTACCCTTGCAAAGATGAAATCAGTCAGGTACATGTACTAAAACAGATTTATTGTGGTTTCAAATTAAACCAAGAGAAGCATATTACATACGAGCAAGGATGCTGCTAGACTCAACTGTTAAAATGAGTCACCAATAATTTAAAACAAATCTGTATGTACACATCGCGACACTGTTAGCGCGAACACGACATCGGCGCATTTTCCCATTTTACTTCTAAATAGTATTAGCGAGTACTAAATTTTATCACTTACATTATAGAATTAAATAAGCTCTTTCCGTAGCAATAATGACTTGGATGACATCCCTTGGTTTCACAGAGAAAAACTGGAAAAACTGGCGATCGCCTGTTCGTGCTAACAGTGTCGCGCTCTGTACTACAGCAACAAGCTTGAAACTGACTACAGGTTTTCCCGCTCATTTTAATCCAAGTGACGGCCAATTTAATCCAAGTGCCACCCAATTTAATCCAAGCGCCACATAATTTAATCCTTGCGCTACCCAATTTAATCCCGGGGTCAGTCGATTTAATCCACAATATATATATGCACTTATTGTCTTCGGCGGTCGTGTTTCCTTACACATTTGGTAACTTAGAATAACTTTTTATACAATTAGATTTTGGGGGGACAACTGATCATTTGATCTGTATTGTGATTTCTTGGAGTTACTAGTACCACTATTGACGAGGCTTAGTTGATATGTTGATTACTCTTTTTGTAATATTGAGTTATTGTGGCGCACTCGAATTTATATTAGCTGAATGGACGTTTTCTTTAACCTTTCTTATTACTCGACTTAACATTGCTACAGTCCAGATGATACAAGTACAATTGCAATTTATGATTACTCTTTTGATTACTTCGTGTTATTATTGCTCCAATTGATCTATAATGAACTCAGTTGACATTATTATTCCTCTTTTGATTACTTCGGGTTACTTTTGAACCATTGGACATGAATTCGAATTAAATGGCATTGTGATGACTCTTCATTACTTTTAGGTAATCTTCAACGAATTGAATTTTTATGTGATGATTATTGACATTATGATTACTCTTTTGATTACTTCGAGTTACTCTCAATTCAATTGACTTTAATTCGGCCTAAGTGACATTTGGCAACTCTTGTTTACTTTGTGTAATTATAGTGCCAATTTATCGGTTGTGAGCTCAATCATACATTATTATTAGTCTTGATTACTTAGGGTTACTTTCGATCTAAAGGACTTTAATTCGGCCTCGTTGATATTGCGATGACTGTTTTGATTTTTAGGGGCTAATATTTAACTAAAGTATTTATTATTAGCTCAATTGACATCACAATTACTTGTTTGATTACTTTGACTTACTATTGACCGAATGGACTTTAATTCGGCCTAACTGACATTTTGGCTACTCTTTTGATTACTTCGTGTTATTATAGCTCCAATTGATCTATAATGAACTCAGTTGACATTATTATTACTCTTTTGATTACTTCGAGTTACTTTTAACCCAGTGGACTTGAAATCGACCGAAATGACATTGGGATTACTCTTTTGATTACTTTGAGCTTATCTTCATACAAACTTATTTATTATGAGCCTAATGTATATTATGATTACTCTTCTGATTAATCTGAGTTACCTTGACCCAATGGATTTGTCCTATTTCACAATTTGGTAACTCTTCTGATTACCTTGAGGTCACATTCTACCAATTGGTCTTTTAAGAGCTCGATTCACATTTTTATTACTCTTTTGTCCCAATTAATCCTAATTCGGCTCAATTGACATTGTAATAAGACTTGATTATTTTCTGATAATTTTCAACCAATTGATTTATTGTGGGCATAATTGACATGATGATTATTTTTTATTTACTATTAACCCAATGGGCTTTAAATCCGCCCAATTAACATATTGGTGACAATTTTAAGTATTGGAGTTATTGCGTTACCAATTTATTTATCATGAGCTCAATTTTCATTGCAATTACTCTTGATTATTTCGAGTTACTATTGACCCAACGAACATTAATTCAGCTTAATTGACAGTTTGATGATTCTTGATTACTTTGAGCTAATATCGAACCAATTGCGTTCTTATGAGCTGAATTTGCATTATGATTGCCCTTTAAAATGGTTTGAGCTGCTATTGACCCAGTATTTTGATTACTTTGGATCATTATACAGCCAATTTAATAATTATTAGCTATATTGATGATTTGATTACTTTTTCGATTACTTATAGTAACTTTTGAGTTACATTATACTTCACTTCAATTACCCCAGACACCAGAGGGCAGCGTCGGACCAGAAGTCCTTCCAGTGAGCCCTTCTCGTCCGACGGCTCCCTTTGGTGTCCGCGATACTTCCGAGGTAAACAATCTTTGATTCGAATATTAATAGAAAAATGTAGAGCCCTTTCACTTCACGTGAAGATGGAAGGCCAGCGAACTTATTTTAACGTCTAGGACGATGCCTAGAGGACGACGTCTAGGACGACCTCAATGACGACTTCTTGGACGACGTCTAGGACGACCTTAAAGACGACCTCAAGAACGACGTTTAGGACGACGTCTAGGACGACATCACGGACGACGTCTAGGACGGCCTCAAGGACGACCTCCGGGACGACGTCTAGGACGACCTCAAGGACGACGTCTAGGACGACCTTAGGGACAACCTCAAAGACGACGTCTAGGACGACCTTACGGACGACGTCTAGGACGACCTCAAAGACGCTCAGGGACAACGTCTAGGACGACCTCAAGGACGACGTCTAGGACGACCTCACGGACGACGTCTAGGACGACCTCACAGACGACGTCTAGGACGACCTCACGGACGACGTCTAGGACGACCTCGAAGGACGACCTCAGGGACGACGTCTAGGACGACCTCAAGGACGACGTCTAGGACGACCTCACGGACGACGTCTAGGACGACCTCTAGGACGACGTCTAGGACGACCTCAAGGACGACGTCTAGGACGACCTCAAGGACGACGTCTAGGACGACCTCAAGGACGACCTCAGGGACGACGTCTAGGACGACCTCAAGGACGACGTCTAGGACGACCTCACGGACGACGTCTAGGACGACCTCAAGGACGACCTCTAGGACGACCTCAAGGACGACGTCTAGGACGACCTCAAGGACGACGTCTAGGACGACCTCAAGGACGACGTCTAGGACGACGTCTAAGGACGACCTCAAGGACGACGTCTAGGACGACCTCACGGACGACGTCTAGGACGACCTCAAGGACGACGTCTAGGACGACCTTAAGGACGACGTCTAGGACGACCTCAAGGACGACCTCAAGGACGACGTCTAGGACGACCTCAAGGACGACGTCTAGGACGACCTCACGGACGACGTCTAGGACGACCTCAAGGACGACCTCAAGGACGAACGTCTAGGACGACCTCAAGGACGACGTCTAGGACGACCTCACAGGACGACGTCTAGGACGACCGTCTAGGACGACCTCAAGGACGACGTCTAGGACGACCTCAACGCCCAGGACAACGTCTAGGACGACCTCAAGGACGACGTCTAGGACGACCTCACGGACGACGTCTAGGACGACCTCAAGGACGACCTCAAGAACAATGTCTAGACGACCTCAAGGACGACGTCTAGGACGATCTCAAGGACGACGTCTAGGACGACCTCAGGACGATGCTTAGGACGACTTCAAGAACGACCTTACGGACGACGTCTAGGACGACCTCACGGACGACGTCTAGGACGACCTCAAGGACGACCTCAAGAACAATGTCTAGGACGACCTCAGGGACGACGTCTAGGACGACCTCAAGGACGACGTCTAGAACGACCTCATGGACGACGTCTAGGACGACCTCAAGGACGACCTCAAGAACGACGTCTAGGACGACCTCAAGGACGACGTCTAGGACGACCTTAAGGACGACGTCTAGGACGACCTCAAGGACGACGTCTAAGACGACTTCACGGACGACGTCTAGGACGACCTCAAGGACGACGTCTAGGACGACCTCAAGGACGACCTCAAGAACAATGTCTAGGACGACCTCAGGGACGACGTCTAGGACGATCTCAAGGACGACGTCTAGGACGACCTCACAGGACGACGTCTAGGACGACCTCAAGGACGATGTCTAGGACGACCTCACGGACGACGTCTAGGACGACCTCAAGAACGACGTTTAGGACGACCTCAAGGACGACGTCTAGGACGACTTCAAAGGCAACTTCTAAAACTACCTCGAGGATGACACTTAGAGGACGACGTCCTCTAGGTGTTGTCCTCAAGGTTCTAAAATAACCTTGAGGACAACACCTAGAGGACGTCGTCCTCTAAGTGTCATCCTCGAGGTAGTTTTAGAAGTTGCCCTCGAGGTCGTCCTAGACGTCGTTCTTGAGGTCGTCCTAAACGTCGTTCTTGAGGTCGTCCTAGACGTCGTCCTTGAGATCGTCCTAGACGTCATTCTTGAGGTCGTCCGAGAGGTTGTCCTCGAGGTCGTCCTAAACGCATCCTTGAGGTCGTCTTACACGTCGTCCTCAAGGTTGTCCTAGAAGTCGTCCTCGAGGTCGTCCCAGCCATTGTCCCTGAGGTCGTCCTAAACGACGTCCTCTAGGCGTCGTCCTCGAGGTCTTCCTAGAAGTTGTCCTTGAGGTCGTCCTAGACGTCGTCCTTGAGGTCGTCCTACACGTCGTCCTCCAGGCGTCATCCTTGAGGTCGTTCCAGAACACAATAAGTGCATATACATATTGTGGATTAAATTCACTGACCCCGGGATTAAATTGGGTAGCGCAAGGATTAAATTATGTGGCACTTGGATTAAATTGGGTGGCACTTGGATTAAATTTTCCGTCGCTTGGATTAAAATGAGCGGGAAAACC
>JAZHYW010016950.1:0-76037 GCA_037355805.1 Ixodes ricinus | reverse complement strand
ATAAACTGACCTCCGGCTGGGTTTGCCTTCAGTGGGCAAGGTGACAGCAGCGCTGGAACGATGCTCAATCGCTGTCTGGTTTTCACGCAGGTATGTTATCTTGAAAACGCTTGTTGTGTCCGTTCTGATAACCGCCTCTTGCTGCTGTTTCCTTGCCCACATGGTTACGGCCACCTTCTTTGTTTCGTTGACGTTTGCTCTGAATTAGTACATTGCTTGAGTAGCCTTATCTTGAGCGGGGATGTCGAGTCCAACCCAGGACCGAAAACGAACAAGACTAGCCAAGCTAACCCGGGGCCCAACACCCGATCTAGACGCAATTCGACCACCGAGCACTCGACGGCTGCAGATGGTAGTGGTAGTGATGGCGACTATGCAGATGTTGGCGACCAGTCCACGGTTGCAAACGTGTTTGCTCAATTGCTTGCAGGTCAGAGAAAACTGGCTCAAGATATTGCCGAGATCAAGTTATTTCACCTATCAGTGAACTCCCGATTTGATGCTCTTGAGTCACGTGTGGCTGCTCTTGAGTCTTTGCCTAGTACGTCTGGTGACTCTGGTACACCAGATGTTAGTTTCCTCACTGAGTTTAAATCACTCACTGATGTGGTAGATAGGCTCGTTTCAAGAAATGACGACTTAGAAAACCGCTCCCGCAGAAACAATCTTATCTTGCATGAACTCCCAGAGTAAGTTGGCGAAAGCAATAAAGTGCTGATGTCCAATGTCTCAAAGATTTTCTCGGAGAAACTGGCAATGGATTTCCCGCAAATTGAAAGGTGTCATAGACTTGGTAGAAGTCAGGACGGTCGTTCACGCCCCGTCATTATGAAATTGTTAGACTTCCGTGAAAGACTTCGTGTCCTGAAGAACTGTGTTATGCTTAAAGGCTCAGAGTTTCGTATATCGGAAGATTTCTCCCGTCACGTGCGTTCAATTCGGAAAAAAATGTGGATGCGTCCGCCTCTTTTCAGAACAATGGCTCTAGTGTCCGCTTTCGTTTTGACCACGTATTTATTGATAACGTTAGATATAATTGAGATGACGCCACCAACGCATTAGGGAAGTGTACTAAACCGCACTCCTGAGGCTACCGTTGCAGCCTTCTTCTACCAGTCCTTGTTGACACCGGGGCGGTTGCCGAAGACCTTCGTGTTATGAATGTTAACACTAGAAGCTTAATATTACAATTACAGTTACTCACGGTTAAAAAAAGATTAAATTAAATTACTCGAGAAGAAATTTAAGTGACCGTTATACTTGAGAAAAAGTAACTGTTACTTTTTCCGATTACTTACACGATTTTCATGACGACGCATATTTTTCTGCCGTTTTGAAAATGGGTACTTCATACTCTCCATTGTTGAATTAGAAGTCACCGAATTCTGAAACTACTTATCCTCCTAAACCATCAATTTTGGTAAACCATATCCTCCTGTGGGAGCCTTGGTTTGAGAATTCCTTGGAAGGAAACTTGTACAAAGGGAGTCGTTCAGGAAGGAGACGGAAGAGTGGTAACGGTTAAAAGTAATTTTAAGTACTTCCAAAAGGAGTCAGATTACTCTCATGATTACTCCCCAACAAAAGTACCCGACCCACATGGCAACACAAAAATAACTCCAGAATGTTCAAGTAATTGTGATTAGAATGCTTGCCGAGGTTACCGTACAACTCACGGCGTGTATACAGACCTTGAAGAAGAAGAGTTCGTAGGGGGAGCTGGTGCGTCTCTCGTCGCTGGCGTCTTCCCCCAGCATCTTGACGTGCGTGTAGATGATGCCAGTCGCACAACTTCATGGCGGATCGGGTAGATCGCTTCTTCGACGAGGCCGAAGGCTTGAGAGCCGACGGTGCAGAGCAGAGAGGCTGTGACGAAGGACCGCACCAGTTATCCTGACCGTTCGATAGTGAGTACAGCCAATAAGCCACACGCTCGGCAAGCTAATCGCGGCTCTCCTGGCTTGTGCTAGGATGACCAAGATTTGCGGAAATCTGTGTGCGTCCGTCTAATGCAAACACCTCAAAGGTTCGCCATTTTCAAGCAGTGAGCGGTAGCAGCGAGATCACTGTTTTCGTCTCTTTTTTTTTAAAGTATATTTTATCTTTGCGAAGGTAAGAAATCTGGCGGTGCATGAATGTGATGTGTGTTTGATTAAGCGCGTTTAAGTATTTTTCTAAAGTACCGTACTTCCCGGACTATACTCCGCCGGACTATACATGTTCGAAAGTTAAAAATTTTGTCCGATGCGGGCTATCTACAGGTGCGGACAAATACAAGGACTTGTTTCCTTTTCTAGATCGTTCGCTGTGACAAGACGGGAAGGACTTTGTCAATACCAGGGTATATTAATGTTGATCTACGCATGATCCAAGTCTTCTTATGTTGAGCTAATACAGCGGGCATTCGTCCAAGGAGGTGCTGTGTGTGAGTAATTTATACGTTTTGGACACAGCACTAAGTGCGGACTGTGCACGGCGTACGGAATATGCACCGGGTGCGGACTATAGTTCCGAAAATACGGTACTTTTAAATAAATTCACTTTGTTTTAGGGCGAAGGCCGCACTATCGAAAGGTTGGATTTAAAAATTCTAAAAAAAACTGATACGTGTCTTTTTTTTATTTGAAGATATAATGTATATACTACGGTTACTCTTTGAGATACATTTTCATTCGATGTGTGAGAAAAAAATCTTGTAAGAATTAAAACAAGATGGAGGTCAGTTTTAATTTTAGCAGCCTTTAGGATATGCTTACGTTTCTCAACAACGTCAGCTGAGTCTTTTGTATTTACGAGGTCAGAAAAGCTCGACCGAATGTGAGTGACCCAAGCGACCATGTAAACGCAATAAAGAAAAAAAAATTGGAATACGAGAAGAACGAGGAACCAAGGACGTCTCTTTTTTCTTTATGACGCTTTTCATTTTTAAGTTGTACACGTGTACTCGTGACTTATATATCCACACACTTGCACAGCTTGGCAAGGATCATAGTTCATGTTACGTTTTATAGCTCGTCCTGATTTATCTTCGCGCACATCACCACTGTTGTCGATGATAGTTGTACCCACTCAAGTTAGCAGAACAAATGGTACGAACTGAGGTTTATATAAAACATCACAATATAAATTTTGTTCTGTCTGTACGACTCTACGGGAATACTGTGATAACAGTATTCCCGGTAAAGTCTTGGGATAACAGTATTCCCGCTACATCTTGATAACAGTATTCCCGGTAAAATGTCCATAGCCTCAACTCTTTGTGCAACCCAACTGGCGCAATCATTGCGCTGACACCAGTGGAATCAATCACTATTATGATGAAAAGCAAAGAACGTATTTACAATACGTTTGGCACATTAGTGGTGCAGAACTATCGACAGCACTATCGGGACTATTGATAGCGGAAGCCGAATCTAACTATCGACAGTAAAAGAAATCTATTGATTGCTAGGATGGACCAGAAGACATCCTGGCGATATCCCACGCTGTCTAGTGATGGTTACAAAAATGCAGAGGTCAGGCGAATTGGCTTGCGAAGGGAGGAATCATACTTTTGGTTTCTAAGCTAGGTGGCGCAAACTACCGCCCCTTGTAAAGGGTACAGCCAACGTCACTTTTGGTACATCCATTAGCATCCATTCATTTAGTCATCAAACTATCGATAGTCGACCATCGTAAAAGTATATTTAGTACTATCGATAGCAGACTATCGTAAGGTTGTCGATGACCAACTATTGTTAAACTATCGATAGCCGACTCCGCAAAGCTATCGATCACGCACTATCGATTATCGACTATAAGAAAGCTATCATTAGCATTTCTGATAGGTGACGACTAACGTCAAGAGACTACACAGGAAATCTTGTGAACACCGGAGGAATCGGCTAACAATAGACTATCAAAATTATCCATAGTCCAGCACCGAGAGTTTTTCGACACTATCGATGGATCTGGGGAAACTATCGATAGTATCGATACCCGATACTTTATAGTTTTGTATCACTATTACAAAAATAACTTCTATTACAAACAAAAACAACAAGAAAACACGTGAACTTGATGCATTTTAGCGTAATTAGTTCAGTGTGTGTCACAAAATACTCGTCAGCAAGCTACGTCACCATTCCGAGTAGGGTGCATAAAACGCGATACCTTCGCAACAGAAAAAGGCCCAGTTTGTAGATTGAATGAACATGGTAAAAATCATGCTGATGCGTCAATGCTCCTTCTGATTAGATACCAGCAATACTGGGAAAATAACTCACTATACCTTCAAGTTTTGTCGACGGCATGCCAGCGTTTGACTCATTCGTCGTATTGCTTTCTTGCTCAGGACTATACTTTGTTTCACCTTATGATGTACCGCTGGAAAGGCTACAGGCGCGAGCTCTTTGCTCTAGGGCACATCTCGGCGGCACAAGCTCTCGTGCGTTAAAGCAGCTGCCAACGCTATGAGCTCGCGCTTCTAGCCTTCTCTGCGGTACAACATAAGGTGAAACGGAGTATTAGAGTGTCCTCCGTGGCTCGAGACTCCGCGTCTATCTCTGTGCTTGTCTTGGTGGGTTCCGTCTCGCACGGTGCTCTCCCTAGTAGCATTTGTCCAAGCTAGAAACGGTCGTTTTCCGGATTTATATCATGGTGCATACAGCTTGTTTAACCTTTCGTGCACCGGTCAAGCTTTTGTTTTGTTTTTGGTAGTCATTGAGATGTTAATGAAAAAGCTTGAGTATAATTAAGCCCTACGTTTCTTCAACTGTCCTTGGCCATAGTAGTTTGAAAACAAATTGTTTATTTATGAATGGTTTCCAGTGACGTCACATCAGTTGCCATGGTGGTTATCTTGGTGCTGAACTTATACCCTCTGCAGCATTTATTCATACCATCGACTTTGTATTTTTTTGTCGGAAGACACTAATTAAAACGATAGCTGGCATGGTGCACCTATGGTCTGTGAAACTCAACACCAACAGATGCAAGCACATGCGTGTGTCTGGCCAGTCTCACGACAGTTGTCATTACTTCCTCAATCAAGCCCTTCTAGAGTTGGAATAGCTTCGTACAAATATCTCGCAATACCCGTAACTTGTGACATTTCACGATAAACCCGTATTCAGTACATCGCCGTTGATGCTAATCACACCTTAGGTTAGCTCAAACGTATTTGTTTTCCTTGGCACCTGTTTCATTCAAGTTACTTTTTTGAAACACCTTAATTCGTCCAAAGTTAGAATATGTATCTTCTCTTTGCGACTCCGACAAGCCATTCTGATTTTTGCATTAGAAGCCACTCAAAACAGACCTGCTCGTTTTATTCCCACCAACTATAACACTGCACTGCAAAAGTCACCATCTTGAAAACTAGACTGTCATTCCACCGAAAAGTTACTCGCAATTTTTTGTTTAATATAATTTATTTAATTAATTCTAACCTACTCAACCAGCTATCTCCCCCCCCCCCCTGATTTACGTTTCCTTTAGTCTCAATCACCATCAAAAGGTCGGTGCCCCAAGTACGATGACGGCAACGTTTTTGTCATATTTCGTCCGCCGTGCATCTAAGGACTGGGACCTGCTCCACGGGACAATTGCCGCCATCACGGACTCCGAACTTAAATTGTATTTTGTTATTCACCAACTTTTTAACCTCTCCCACTTTGTAATGCCTTCGGGCCCTGAGAAACAAAAATTGAAATAATATAAAAGAAAATGATGCCACGTGCAAGCAACGAAGGAAAAATGAAATGCTTTTTATGTTTGATCCGTACGAGTTCCTCAATCGGACACCACTCGGTACACTCTAATAAATCAAGTGCTTCTGCTGTCCCGCGAAGCACAGTTGGGAGAGCCAATCACTTCCACCTTCAGAGAGAGCTCGGCGAACTACGAGGCTGGATCAAACTATACAGTGCCCGACACAGTTAGCGCAAACACGCGTTTTCGTACAGGCCGGAGCCGAGAACCAGATGTTGCGACAACGTTGATGGCCAACATTGGTCAGATTCTATCACGCCAAGGGCGAAGGGAGTCTCGCAATATCCCGAGAGATATCCCACCTAGATTCAACAGCAACTCGGGGAAAAATTTTGAGCGCGCTAACTTTCGGTGTGATATAAGAAAAAGTAGGAAAAAATGTTATTTTTAGGTTATGTGTCTCTGCCAAACTTGTTATTACGGCAAGGGGCAATGCAGCAAAAATGAGCATACTTATCATCAGCAGTGTTCGCTTGTATCTTACCATAACTAACTAGCCGCATTTACGCCAATGCCATCATTGATCCGAACACTACGATTACTAGAAGTGGGACTATCTTTCGGATAAAAAAAAAAAACTTTCAGCCTTTCCACTTTGGTGAAGAAAAGTGAATAAAGATGAGCAGCGGAGCTGTAGCTTCTGTTCTCGGCGGTGGAGTTCTAGGCGAGCGATCTGCTCTTCTTTCGCAAGGGAATCTGAAGCGCTCGACGCAGTGGAACTTTAGGCGATAGCGGCCTCGCGGCGGTTGCGAAACCATTCGCGCTGCTGCGCACATCGCCGCTCGTTCCGTTTCCTCTCTTCTTCCTCCGAAGAAATGTTGCCGCGATCTATGAGCGACGGCGGCAAGCAGACAACCGGCGAACACAACACTCTGGAAAGCTACCACCATCTATGAGCGACGGCGGCAATCAGAGTGTTGTGTCGGCGACGGGTGTCGACATTTGTTTGGTACCGGACACGATCCTGGGGAAACTAGCCCTTAACAGCTCCGCTGTAAAAAATGCAAATCGAGCCAAAAATTAGGAGTGGGTTATCCTTTGAGGGTGGGGCATCTCTCGGAATATCACGGTAATCATACTTTTGGTTTTTCGTTTCTAGGCTCGGTAGCGCAAGCTACCCCACCGTTATAAAGGGTACAGGCGTTGCATCCATCCATTCATCTATTCATACAGTCATCGACATAATGAATACGACAGGGCATGTCCTTCGAACGCCCGGCCACCCAGCACGCTCTCCATGCCTTCCGCCATGCTTTGGTTGCGCGCGCGCGCGCGGTCGAGGTGTCCGAGACGCAGAAGCGTTGTCGAAGGTGGGAAGCTCGCGCTGGGGGTGGGACAACGCAAGCTACTTCGTGCCGTTCTAACTCTGTCGGTGACTGTAGTATGGTTTGGATTACAGCCTTTCAACTGCAACGAAATCGCCCTGCAATCGTGTTGCTACGTAAAACGTCCTTGGTTAAACGCTAGTAACCTCCAGGTCTCTCCACTCCTCTACACCCCATTGACTACAATCACTACTCACTCCTCTCCCCTCATCGAATCATTGACCCATTGGCCTTCCAGTCGTGTCGGCCCGTGTCCACAGAGGTATGAGGAATGACGGGCTGCGGCCGGTCACGTGTCAATTTTTTCCGCTAAATTTAGCGGAAAAACTGAATTTGTGTGTAGGTCGCGTGATTTCAAGCCATGTGGCGTCATTTTCCCCGCTAAATTTATCGGGAAAATTTGCGGCCGGTCACGTGACGTACCAAGCCATATGACGTCATTTTCCAGACTATATTAAGCGGGGCAATTTCCGGCCGGTCACGGGTAAATTTTCCAGCTAAATTAAGCGGGAAAACTGAATTTGTGTGTTGGTCATCGTGATATTAAGGCATGTGACGTCATTTTCTCCTACAAAATTTAGCGGGGAGAATAACATCAAGCCATGTGACGTCATTTTCCCCGCAAAATTTAGCGAGGAAATTCCCGGTTACGCTTTCTGAGGCTTCACTTCGTCTGAAACTTTAAAAGAAAAACGGCTCGTTTGTGATAAGTGAACCGACTCGGCGGTCTAGAAAATATAGGCGGCAGACTTTCGCCCCACCGCGATATTTCTTCGATGAGGCCTTAAACATTGACTAGAATGAAGGGCTACCCACGTGACCACATAATAGTCATCGACAACTGAAGAAAGGTCGGGAGTGGCAAGTCCTAGGTATCTCATCATCATCCCGCAGCCAATGAGACAGCGGCATTGGCAGATAAGGAACCCGGAGAACTAATCACGAGCTAAGAATTATGCGTGAACGTACGACGCCTCATCTCCGCAATGTCATTGGCAAAGAGGCGCCCGGGACACTTATTGCCGTGATTGCCTGATTATGGGAACGCGGTATAGACTGATCGCTCTTTTCAGTGGCTATGCTGAACAAGAGCAGACCTGATTGGCCCTCCCAGTGGACCATCGGGAAGTTAACATGCGTGACCTTCTGAATGGTATCCTGCGTGGTTGGGATTTTAAAAAAGAAAAATTAACCGATAAACTTAGGTCACTTGTCTACGTTCGAGTACTGTCTCGTGCTACACCATGGCAACCGATGGACACAGCGCGCATGGTTTCCGTGGATACATGTGCGAAGCGGCCACGTATGGTAAAACGCCACTTTGTGAACGGGGTTTGTACTGCGATCGATTGACGCTTCTTGTTTCTCATCCAGGACCCGAGTCAAACTAATTCATAAAAAAATAAAAATAAAAAGCGCGTTTCAATGCATTGTTCTTACGTTCCCGTGGATGAGGTTTCTGCTCTTTGTCCCAACTGTCCTCGACGGAACCGTTCGGTCCCGTCACACGATTCCGTATATTCAGTAGCGGTATCTTCTGCGTCGCTCGCCTCGCAAAATATTTGCCTGCAACAAACCACACACACACACACACACAAAAGGCATTTTAGAAACTCATTTATTTTTTCTAGGGTCCCTCGCGAAGTTCTCACAATATAGAGCAATTGGCTGTCATAATAGGCCTATAGCCATAGAACAGTAAACAGAAGAAGTTTCGGTCGGCTGCTACTCAGCACGCCAAAAAAGGCAACTTTGGGCCTGGACTTAACGATAGGCCTGCATCCACGTGTCAGTAGTCTGTAAATGCTATCCACGATATTATTTTGGTAGATAACAACACATACACGGTCATTTAAACCGTTTTCACGTTGCTCAACAAGGTCTCCCTCCCTCCTCCTTTACTCTGCCCCCCCCCTCCCCCCCGGTGAAAAAGAACGTCTCACCAGCGCCATGCTTGTTCTGAACACTTCCAGGGAGAGCAGGTGGCGTCGTCATGTCGAAATCAACCAGCTCGGTGTCAACGTCATCTGGTGAAAGGAAACAATATTAAGCGGGCGTGTGATTCCGAACAGACTCGATGATAAAACAGCACAACTCTTCAACTATAGTTCAAAAGGGCGGTGCAACAAATTTTGCTCTTTGCGCGAATACCTCTTCGAACGAATCCCTGACGTTTATGACCAACAAAACACGCGTTAGTTTTTATCTCCGCAATAAACGCCGCATAAAAAAATCAAAGAAGCACGAGCAGCGTTCACCCCGTCAACTCGCAGCCAAGTGTTGATCTGGACCCGTTTATATGCCGCCAATGTTGATCATAGGCAACCTGCAATACTGTTTGGTTTGGCGTTCTCAAGCGACAGGAGCAATAAACATTGGGTATTCCTAGGAGTGGCGGCCGCATTGTTCAAACGTGAGCTATTACTCTGGTGACGCCGCTTAGCCTAGTGTCTAAAGCATGAAATACTGGGTAGGCCAAGAAGCCGTGATTGCATAACGTGCCAGTACAGCGGAAGCTATAGGGCCCTGGTGGGCCAATCGGAACGTGACTACAAATAGACACGCTATAGACACGCGCTGAGATTGGCAAAACACAGGACACGCCCTGAGTTCCAGACATTGTTAGGGTTCGGCTATTGTCGTCATTGCCAAGATTGGACACAAGCCACTACCCGAATGCTTGTCGAGCTATTGATTATGACGAGCCCAAATCGAGTGTTCACGCAATGCTCGGGTCCGATCTATGAGCCGCATTCAATTGCCATCACTGGGGAGGTCTGTGGCCCCGACGCTACGTCATCAAGTTTTGCGAAGGAGAGATCGAAAGAAAACGCTCTCTTTTCTTCTTGAAATTATACCGCAACAAAGAGGTTTCTTGGTCAATGGCGTTGCGTGCGAGTGTACCTCGGTACTACAGAGTGCCAGTAAACTCGTGCAAAGAGAAAAACTTTCCATGTGTATATCGTTGCACTGCCCCTTTAAGAGTTGTACTTTATTTTGTTCTTTGTAAGCGGAGCTTGGTACATACACGAAGCTCCTCCCACAAAGGAAAACAAAACAATGCTCCGTCCACGAAGATGACTGTTGTCCTATTCAGGTAAACTACTGTTCAATAACAGGTAAACATTATCGATGTGAAACTTCACATATAACACAAATTTAATCACCAAGCAGGCTTATGAAATTAAGAGAAGCGCACGTTTCTCGGTGTCTTATCGAGTACAATTTTTTCTTCTTTTCCTCGGGCACCTGGAGGCGGAGCAAGATCCCCTCGGAAAAGCTTTTACTTTATAGACCAGTGTCCGAAATCCTAGCACCCGGCGATAAAAATGGGAAATATTAATCTCAAGCGCAGGCTCCTGTGAAGAGAGAGGCTGCGCATAAAACAATATTTTTGCTTTTTACAGCACTCTTGGCATCGGTGCTGTTCTTGGAGCGTTCGTCACTGTGCATTTCTGACGTTCTTACACTACGATATGTGCGAAGGTTTCTAAGAAAACGGAGTCTTGCGAAAAGCGCAGCCCCCTACTGTGTCATGGCGTCAGCATAAACAAACACGGCGGCGCCCATGTAACAGAGCAGACACTGGTCGTAGTCGCAGGTAGCAAAAAGAAACGCAGAGCGAGTCTACGTCATTTTATCATCGCTCCGAGGCCAATTAGATTGCAAAAATCCAACGGTCTTGGCGCCGACAGCCTTTGCGCAGTCAGAACGGTTGGAAGCGCTCAGCGTCTGGGTTGTCTTCTATGAATAGGGTGGAGTGGCTGCTCGTGGACAGCCTTCGAGAGAGCGGAGACAGCCGTCCCCGCTGTCTTGGCGAATCCGGTATCTCAATGCGCCGGCGGCAGCCCTCTTCCTCGGTGCAGTGTGGACAGTGCGATGCTCATCCGTCGGAGTGCCCACACCGCTAGGACAGGATTTGGTGATGCTAGCGTGGTGTCTAATGCAAGTGAGCGGAGTAGATTGTATTCCTTTAGTAAAGTTGTTAAGTGTGAAGTAATCGGGAGTCCGATGACTCAACATACTACCAGTAGCCTTACTCCGGTCGCTTATAACTGCTGATCTTGATGACGGCATTACCGAATGTCCGGCATGCGCTTGTACACTCATTATCCGATTGTTGGCAGCAGAAGAGGATGACGGTCTTCTTCTTCTGACATGTTATGCAGGATATAACACCTCCCCCCACTAGACGTCATGTCCATATTTTTGAGGAGGTCGGCGATCCCAGTAACTCCTTCGAGTGCCTGAAGTGTCAGGCTCTGCCGTCGGCGGCGTAGCGAGAACCGATTCCTTGGGAATCGCAGCTGTACTGTTGTCCCTGATGAGTGTCGCGGGCATCTGCGTTCTAGTGACGATTTCTGGCCTGTAGTTCAGGTCGTAGTGGGAGGCTGCCAGCTTCACGCACCATCTAGTCATCCTCGTTGATATTACTTCTGGAACAGGAATGTTGGAGCCGATGATACCTAGCAGAGGTTGATGGTCTGTGAATATGGTCACGAACCTCCCAGCGATGTACTGTTGGAAGTGGTGAACTCCGCACACGATGGCGAAGCCTTCACGATCAAGTTGACAATAGTTCCACTCGGCGGTGCCTAGCGTTGTGGATGCAAAAGCGGTCGGGGCCTGCCGCCTATCAGCATTTTGCTGTGCAAGTACAGCTCCCACTCCATATGGTAAGGCGTCGCAACTTAACACTAGAGGTTGTTTTTCATAATAACGTGCGAGCAGAGTGTACTTCGCTACTAGATCTTCCAACTTTTCGAAAGTCTTTCGGTGTTTCTCTTCCCATCTCCACTCTTTGTTCTGTTCAAGTACTGCATACAGCTCCTTCGCAATGGTTGCGCGAACCTTTAAAAACCTGTCGTAAAACGCCAGGAGGCCTAAAAAGTCTGTAACTGAGTCTTGTTCTCTGGTTCTGGTGCTTCGACTACTGCTTGGATCATGTCCTGGGTTGGATGGATTCCGTCTGCGTTTATGCGGTCATCTAAGAATATGACCTTCTTAACGCCGAAGAAGCACTTGTTTTCCTTGAGCTTTAGTCCTGCACGTTCCAGTCGTGAGTACCTCATCCAGCCGACGCGCGTGCACATCTGGAGTTGTTCCGCTAATGATTATATTGTCAAGGTAATAAACGCTAACTCCCGGGATGGCTGCTAGTGTGATTTCAATGACTCGTTGAAATATCGCTAAGGCGGCCGCAATTCCAAAAGGTAGTCTCTTTATTTTGTAGAGCCCCTTGATCGTGTTGATCGTCAGTATTTCGGCAGTGGTATCTGTTACTCGTAGCTGCTGATACGCTTGCGCGAGATCAAGCGCCGAAAAAACAGTTTCTCCTTGAAGGTTTTATAGAGCTTACGTCGCTGTTGGGAGCGGATAGGATGCCGTCTTTGCTGCGTCACTCACAGTACTGCGGTAATCCCCGCAGAGCCTCACGGATCCATATTTCTACTGAGAACCACGACAGGCGTTACCCACGCGAAGTGTTGAACCAAAGGCCTATTTTATTTCGAACGCTTATTTTTATTTTTTTTTTTTTGTTCTGAAGCGCGTGAAAGAGCGTGTCCCTGCACGCGCTCGTGGCGCTGACTGTGCTACGGTGACATTTTGTTTCCCGCGATTTCTTTGTATTTTCCCTGTGAGTGCGTGCTGTCGGCATCGGGTACTACAAACGATGGCATCACCCTAAACAGAAGGACATTGAGGCATTCCAGTTGAACCGGCTTCTATAATGCCTTGCTTCTGCAATGCTAGCAATTCGCATTCAACAACTGGCCGTAAAGGAAATGGTACTTGCCGGGCCTTAAGAAACTTAGGGATTGCTGTTTTTTTTTCATCTCCAAGTGTACCGGTGGGCCGATGTACTCTGTGATTTCAGACTTGAAAACCTCACTGTGCGCGCTCAGCACCGTTGTAATAGTACGGTCTTGCTCAATATGGTGAATACCACTGACTCGAATCTGAAGTGATGAGAACGAGATGAGAGGCGTCCATGTCGCACTGGGGGCAAATGCTGGATCTTTTGCCTTTGCTCCACGCTGCGTCTTATCAGGCTGCATCCTGTTCCGGTTGTGACTAGGAGTGGCAGGATATAGTCCTTAGACTTATGCTTTACGTGCACTTGCGCTGAACCTAGAACTTGGGGTGCTTCACCAGTCCACGTCTGCAGCGTTATATCTTATTTCTGTAACGGAGGTTGCTTGTTTGGCCATGTTCGCCTGTAGGTGTCTTGACTAATGACCATGAAGGCTGCACCAGAGTCAACTTCAAATTGTAGTGCTTTTCCTCCTACTCTAAGCGCCATGAGGTACTTGGGAACCGGGATGCCGGCACGAACAGCATTCAGTTCCCGAATGTCAAAATCACACACTGACTGATCGGTTTCATTTTGGTCTTCGCTCACCAGGTTAATTGATCGACCGTTGTCCAGCTCCAGATTGAGCCTTGATTTGGCAAGCCTTCTCAATGTGACCCTTCTTTCTGAAAAATTGGCTTGATGTTTTGAGAAATCGACAAGTTTCTGCGCTGCGTTGCTCATTGCAGCGGTAACACATCTCTCGCTGGCCTGTGGAGGTGGGGGTGCCCGGTTTGTAGTTCGACACATTTTGTTGAGATCAGTTTCGGAGAGTTTCAGCTCCTGCTGTTATTGCATGGAACTATCAAGTCTGATGGCAATATCGTAAGCTTGCTTGAATGTGCATTTTTTTTCTGCAAAGAGACGTTGTTGAATACGCTTATCTT
This sequence comes from Ixodes ricinus, assembly GCA_037355805.1. Classification (NCBI taxonomy): domain Eukaryota; kingdom Metazoa; phylum Arthropoda; class Arachnida; order Ixodida; family Ixodidae; genus Ixodes; species Ixodes ricinus. Next base: position 62,220 of record JAZHYW010016950.1, on the reverse strand, counting down.
GAACTCCGCAGACGAAGCGGTCCCGGAGCATGACGTCCGGGGGCAGCATCGTTGGATTTGAAGCCAATATGCCTCCGGAGCTCGACGACCCCGCTGTTGCCACTGACACTGTGCCTCTGGAGCTCGACGACCCTGCTGAAACCGTGCCGCCGGCACTCGACGAACCCGCTGTCTTCGTTGGCGGTGTAGCTGTCGTCAAGACGCCGAAGTTACAGTCAGTTGCCACTTTCTTTAGTGCTGCGACGTAACAAGCAATGGACTCCCTGGATGTTTATCACGCCTATGAAATTTGCTACGACAGAAGAGTTCGGATGGTCTTGGATCGTAATGGTCCCTTCGCAAGGAGATAATGTCGTTGAAAAACTTCCCCTGGCTTGTGGGGTGCGACTAGCGCTCGAACCGTGTTGTAGGTCTCTGCGCCGCATAAAGACAGCAGTAGCGCCCTTTTTCTTTCGGCGTCTTGCACATCGTTCGCCTGGAAGAAGTCCAAGCGCGCCGCACAGGTCAACCACGCTGTACCATCGAAATTTTCGATCTTGCCTTGTAGCGCTGACATCGTTCAGGCGATGTGAGTCTTACCGTGTGCGGTTCTGGTCCGCCTTCGTTGCCAATGTTAAGTGTGAAGTAATCAGGAGTTGGATTACTTAACACACTACGAGTAGTTTTACTCCGGGCGGTTACAACTGCCGACCTTGATGGCGGCGTGACCGAATGTCCGGCAGGCGCTGGCACGCACACTATCCGATTGTTCGCAGAAGAAGACGAGACCCGTCTTCTTCTTTGACATGTTATGCAGGACCAACGGCAGGACCATAGCCTCCTCTATACTCACAAAGCCTGGCAGTTCGATGACGGAGCCATAGAGTGCCCCGTCCACGCTGGAAGAAACATTTAGGTGATGACTCTCTGTCCGACGCGGCGACCAGGTTATGTTCGGCGCATTGAGCGCTTCACTAGCACGGGGATAAATGGCGCCCAAGTATCGAGTCCCACCCAAACCGACCGCTCCGGTTCTTTCTCCCAGCGATGGCCCCGCATTCCCTCGCTCACCACTTCTTGTTGTACCCACAGTGGAAGAAACACATTTAGGTGATGACTCTCTGTCCGACGCGGCGGCCACATTATGTTCGGCGCACCGAGCGCGCTTTACTCGCACGGGGATAGATGGCGCCCAAGTATGGGATACCTCCTCCCTCCCAAACCTACCGCTCCGGTTGCTTACCCCAGTGGTGGTCCCTCATTCCCTCGCTTACCACTTCTTGTTGTAACTCGACGCCGCCACGCCACCACCAAGTCCCCAGAGTCCGTAAACCTGTGTTCTCTTCCCCTCCTTCTTCTTCGGGTTAAGGCTCACCTTCGTGCACGATCGTGGCACATGTGATCGACACAGCTCCAAAGCAAAACGCGAGGCCAACCGCTGGCCGCTCACCACCACCACACCACCACACCGCGGAAAAGGCGAGCACGCTACGCCACCGACACCGTGGCCGCCGAGGAGGGGACCTCATACCTCACCGCCCTCCGCGGCGGCGCGGAACTATTTGCTCCTGGTTCGAGGCTATCTCCGAACACGATCTGGGCCGGCTTGCTAGAACCAGTGTCTCAGCGGAGACTGGGTGAAAAAAGCACTGCCAAAGCCAGCGCACGAGCTGAGCGGGACTCAAGTTGCGTCTCAAGACGCTCGCGCGCCCCAGCCTTTGCAGTGCTTTCTTTCACCCAGTCTCAGCTGAGACGCTCTTCTAGCAGGCCGGCCCTGGTCGCTCGCTCCCGCGGGAAGAGCGGCCAGAGTCATCACCTAAATTGTTTCTTCCACCATGGCCCGGTCGCAGATTTGGAGCACGAGGACCTGGGCCCGTTTGCACGAAGCTGGTTAACTAACCGCAGTTAACCGGATTTTCCTACGAGGGGGAATTTTAGGTCATGTGACCGGGCAGAGTAAGGACGGCGGGGAAACATGGCGGTGCCCCGGTGAGTGAGCGCCGCTCGCTTTGGAACTAATACGTCGTTGTAGCTGCAATATCGGGCGCGTTTGTCAGCAATGAATAATGCAGGAGGCTTTCGATTTGCCTTACCTCACTTAAAACGCAAAGCATGAGCAATGACCTCACCGCATTTTTTAGATAGTCTTTCGATTCTGGCAATTCCTAAGCCTAAATGAACGCGATAGTTGTCGGCATGGCAACGTCGTTGAAAAGTGGATTGCCTTGACTCAATCGGCTGGGTACTGAGAGCACACAAAAGCAGACAGCGTCCCCATAGACCTTTTGCTAAATATCCCAAGCACCGAGGTGCATGCTACGTAGTTACACGCGCTGCGCGTGTTGGCGTCTGCAGTCGTAAGTATTCTAAAGCAAAAAGCCTTCAACAAATTTTGCCGTGCACGCGCGTTCATCAAAGATTTATTATGATGATTTACTTCGAATATTTTATAGGCCAGAGCGCGCGGATCGTTGAATTACACTTCCAGTGTTCTCCTCAATGTTAGGGTAATTTACTAATAGGTCAATAGAACTATTGCTTTATTACCCAAGCATCAAGGAGAATGCAGGGATTGGTGTTCCACGCGCCGCACGTGCTGGCCTCAGCAGTAGTAACTTTTCTAAAGCAAATACCTAAAACAAACGGCATCTTGCATGCGCGTTCGTTAAAGCTTTATTTTGGTTATTTTCTTCGAATTTTTTATAGGGGGAAGGCGTGCGCGTGTGGCGCGTGGAACACCAATCCCTGCATTCTCCTTGATGCTTGGGTAATACAGCAAATGGTCTATTTTCACTGGAGCCGAATTACAGGTTTTTTCAATTTATGACGGCGTTATATACAGTTCTTACATGCTTGCCAACCATACTGCCGGTGTAACGTTCGCCTTTCACTGCTCACTTCTTTCTCATCGTTTTTAGGACTGAATTCCTTCGTCGTCCTCTTTCGAACTTGGAAGGAAATTTCAACGAAGCTTGTCTTCACTTCAGACAGCCAAATATGTTGAAACTTTTCAAACAAGGGTTAATTTAGTTTTACCTTACCGATTACCTGTACCACGAGCAATAAAAATTGTTTCTTGAGCTCAACTGTATGCCGCGCTGTGTCGCGAAAACACGGTAGCGCGCATTTTTGGGTCCCCCCATTTCGGGAACCTTTCCACAGAAGCCACTTTTATTCGCTACAGCCAGGAGGTGACACCAGCTACCACCCCATAATAAAACACGAAGCTATCGCTCATCCAGCCCTCGTCAAACTTGGCTAGGTACTTTTAGGTACTTAGTACGGAAGGGCGGTTAACTATTAACCGCGGCTAAAGTTAACCGGCTTCGAGCAAACGGGCCCTGGTAGCACAGAGCATTTGTCGGGAGCCTGTAGTCAGCGCACAGCTTTTGCAGCGGCGAGGATCCGAAACATGGTTTTCAAACCCGACGAGAAAAGAAGCGGTAGCCCGAGGAACGCCAGAAGCACGAGCGGACATTCCATCGCTCGGGACAAGTGCGTTTCGGCGCCTCGCCGCAGCGGGGCGCCCGTTATATGCCTCTTTACTGCCGCTCTACCTTTTCACTTTCGGCGGCCGCGTATCATGACGATCTGCCAGGCTTTGTCACTATAGAGGTGGCTATGGCAGGACATAACAAAAGTATTCGAGGTCTATTGTTTCTTTCTTTCTTTGAAAACAAGGTGTCCGGGAAAAAGGACAAAAGCCAGATACACTGCGCTTTACGAGGCTCCGTCACCCTAGTACATTGTAATATCAGGCAATGGACAACACAACTATTGAAGAACAAAAACGAAGCACAGGGAGAAATCAAAAACACGATATTCTGAAACTTATTACATCTCATAGAAAGACAAACACTTGTCATGTTTTAAGCACAGTGGCTATATTGAAGAAAAGCACTCAAAGAGGTTTTTATTAAAAACGCATATTACCGAAGCTATACACAATGTATGCGGACCTCTATATATATAAACATACATTTGTGAAGATTTAAAAAAAAAAAAGATGTAGATGGCTTCTTTTTAATAATTTGCAAAACGAGTGACCTGCCTACGTTTGAGTGACTGTTTGGAAAGGATGCACGTTTTCACTTTGAATGAAAACTTGTACAAATGTCGAACAAACGCGTCCCAATCATTATAAGACATTTCAAGTTTCCGAAATATTTTAATGCAAAGTTAACAAAACTCTGAATTCGGTCAATTTTGCATTAGATGTCAAGTTCGTAATATTTTAGTACAAGGTAAAAATGCTTCGCAAACAACAAGAAATTTAAACTCATTTTACTCTATGTCCAATTTCTGCACGAAATATATTCAGCCCACAGCGACAACAGTTTGTGTTTTATAATTATCCAAAATGCCAACTCCGCGCAAGTTGCGAAAGGCGCACTTGACAGACAGCGACATTGTGACTTTTGTTGCAAAAAATAGATTTTATTTGCACACAAAAAAAAAAGAAAGTGTGGAGACGTCTTTCCGCGTGCGCAGAACAAGATTCTTTTTTTGTTAGTTAGAAGTAAATTAGTCGATTGGACATAATTCTTGGATCCTTTCTGTGTCGAAGCAGGCTGTCATGCGCAGTATAAAAACTCTTACGGCTAGTATAGGGAGGCTAAAGTAGGCCAAAGCCGTGTATAGAGAAAGTTTGGTCAATGGAAGGCGCGGGCAGAGCCAAGCAGAGCGTGCACCAGACGTAGAAAGAGGGCTTGACACGCTCTATTGGCTAACCAGGAGCCGAAAAGAATCCCCTAGCGGTGGTAGCGAGAAAATGTCTTAATTATAGGCATATAGTTTTAATAAGCGCGTAAGAGTTAAATGTAGTAGCCCTTCCGCGTTGAAAATAGGTTGCTCGCGATGTTTCGATTATCGTCATGCAGAAAGATATAAGAAACGAATGCGCCGCTTAACTCTGTTTTGCTCGGACAGAGTGTGACCGCTCGGACGGCAGATTCCCGCACCTCGGCGCCTGGCGTACGGATTTCGTCGATCGTTCCGCTAGTTGCGCCCTTCCACCATGATCTGGATGACCGTGATTGAAACATCACGTGCACCATATTTTCAGTCACCGAGAGTCACTCCAACGCACTTATTAATTTCGTTGCTCGGTACCGCCGCCAGGGTATTATTTCCGGCTCCCGGGTGGCCAAATTCGAATTTGTGAAGATGCCCTGGAACACGCCCAGCCCGCTTTCGGCCAATGGCGCCTCTCATTTGTCTCCTATACTTCTCAAATGAGTGGCCAAACCCCCCTACATATGCGGCTCTGAAGGCGGCGGCGTCACCTCGGTTACCTGGAAGCGTGTCAGGCTTAAGGGTTCCCACGAAGGCGAGGATCAGGACGGCGATGAACAGCACCAGGGACGCGACTCCCAAGGCCAGGTAGACGCGCCACCACTTGTTGTCGTTGTTGCTGCTTCAATACAAAAACAGGTGGCCCCCCACGTAATTTGGTCGGCCATGCCAGTGGTCCACCTGCCACGGGTATTTGCTTTACATGCCGTCATTTTACGCGCCATCCAACGTAGTCTCTCGACGCAAGTAACAAGACGGAATACGGCGATCAAGTTTGTCTGCTTCCTGCGCGGCGGATACAGTGACGTCACGGCACCGATCCACGATTGGAAGGATAGTGCCTATGGGAGTATTCACTGGACGCCATATTTGTGGGTGCTGTTTAGAGCGCATGCTCCAGGAACGAGCTCACATCAATCGGCTGCTAAGACCGGCACTCTTGACGGTGCGGCAATGCCGTTGCCAAAGACCATGGAAGCTCGCCATCAGCACGCGCCAACGTTACTAGAACCACTCAGTTGGGAAACTGCCATAGAGACTGCTCTGAAAAAGCGGCACCGATCCGTCCACGAGAACCGAGCTAATGGCGATCCCAACGCCGCCACTTCTCCCGCAGCGGCCAGTCCAGGAAACTGCACGTGACTTCCATTTTCGTTGTAATCGGCCATTTTGGGGCCAGAACAGATACTGTGGAAGGGCATCGAGGTACCGCCCCTGACTCCCAAACGGACGTGCCGCGGTTCACTACCGTGGTTAATATAACCTAAATAACCTAACTCAGGACGCGCTACCTGAAATCCCCGCTGAGGCAGGGTTGTATAAAAACAATATTAATTATACTGCAAAACCTTGCAGAACTAAAGATTTTAGAAAACAACACGCGCCCCCCATTTTGTACTGAACTCCAATAAAAGTTACTACAAAAAGAGTTTTTTTCCGTTAGTTTTTACGCAAAAACATGCTTTCTAAAAGCTCAAGGCGACCGCAGTTAAGACAAATGATACAGAGTGGCGCTGCTGCCGCATTTAGCTCGGTCTCGGTGGACGCCAGCGGCCCAGGTTTCAACGGTGAGTTTCCCAACTGAGAGTTCTAGTAACGTTGGCACGCGCTCAACATTCGCGCACACAGCAATGGCCGCCAGTGAATACTCCCTATTGGGAAGGAGTAGGGAAGCCTAGATTCTAGAGAGTGTACATTTCAAACCAACGCAGTGCGCACGCGGTGCGTTGTCTCCTGAGCGAGGAGTAGAAAGCAGGCGGAAAGGCAGAGACGCTCGCAGACGATCAATGCGTTCGTATACCTCCCCGCAGGTCGTATTGTAAACGCGGCCTAGGAACCACGTGACACCGATCGAGTATTTGGACACCCTCTGTAATATATATAATACAGACTCTCTAGGAAGGGGTTGCAAACGTCCCGACCCTAGTGGCCGAATTGAGAACTAGACCCGGTGGGGGACAAGAACAACACAGACGATTCGTTTGTGTTTTGACGCAGTGCTCGGAACACATAGCCGGACGTTGCGTCAGCGTTATGCTGGTGCTCGTGTTCAATCAGTGAAGCCGAACACGCACGCAGCACTCGTGAATTTTTTTACTTCTTTTTTTGACTGAGCGCGGGCAAAAAATTAGGCACGAGCCGTTCACAATGTTTGCCCCGCGTGCGATCAAGAGAGACGAAGTAAAGAATTTAGTGCGAGGGCCTCGTGATCAGGTTCGGGATGCGTTTATTTTGATGCCATGGAGAAGGGAAAAATGGGGTGCGTGAATAAATCGGCGGCTATCATTCGAGGCCTGGATGCGGCATAGTTTCTGAGCTATACCTGTATAGTATTTTAAATGAAAGATTCGAGCCGGGCGGGCCTCATGAAGGAAGTTCCTCAGAGGCTCCACAGGGTCTTCGCTCTTGCTTTTCATTCCCGGGTGGATGGTTCCAGTACTCCAGAGTGACACTGTGTTCAGGTCAAAACTTGGTTCTTGCCGCTTGATAATTGGGGCACACACACACTCGGTGATATGTGTCCGCCTTGGCGTCCATGTCGCACTAGGAGCAAATGCTGGTTCTTTTGCCTTTGCTCCACGATGTGAGTCTTGCGGATGAGAGGGTGGCTCCTGTTCGCACTCTGGTAAGCAGTACCTGCCCTTGTCACATAAAAGCCCCGGAAAGGGAGCAAGGGGTATGGACGCTCGGGTAGACGCCCTTCGAGTTTGGCTTGGTAGTCATATTTTATCTCGGCCCTCTCTTCCGCCGGATCATAATCTTTGGATTTCCAGTTGACGAGGAGTGCTCGGTCGCGAGCGGCCACGTCGTACCGGTGATCGTAGAGTGCAAGCCTTTAGTCTTCGGGCCTGCGGTAAAAGGGAGAATAAGGACGTCGCGTGCCAGGCGATGAGCTTCTTCGTTGCCGTGGATCCCTGTATGACCTGGAACGCCTACTTGATTCTGATTTTGATTCGCCTCGAACAAAGTGTCGCGGCGAGTTTCTTGATCTTGCGTACTTGTGTGCTCGGGCCATTCTTGGTTCGGCGGTCTTTCACCGCCTCCTGAGAACCTGTAAAGATCCGAAGGTTCTCAGGCATGTCGGCTGCTTGAGTGGCGACCGTCTCGAGTGCGAGGAGGGTGAATGCCAGTTCCCCTCCCTTATGGCGAATTCGACAAGTCGTTTTGGAGCGCTCCGGGATTGACTTTTCTGGAACGCGCCTATTTTACTGCGCGATCGGGATCGAGAAGGACGTGTTACACTCGCCGTTTTTTATAAGCTCCCACTCCAGATCTCAATCGGGATCCGACAAAAGGCTTTCGGAGGATTCGACTGGAAGCCAGCCTGGCCAGCCCTCGGCGCGCACATGACTTCCTTTCTCGCCGGGCATCTCGTATCTCGACTCGGAAGAATTCGTAATGGCCGCTCGCGAAGTGCCGCCCGCTTTACTGCTGCAGATTCTTGATATCAGTTCGTTGTCAAGTTGCTGGAGCAGCTCCTTCGGCGGCAGCGGCTCAAGTAGCAGCGACGACGAGGATTGCTTGTATGCCCGCATGAATTCGACTGCCTTTTCAAACCTCCGCAGGCAAGGCCCAATATGGAGACGTACTTGGTCACCGTTCACGAGTATTCCGATGAAGAGGCAAGTTGAATACGCTGATGGAGATCGCTATCAACACGCTTCTTTCACATCATGATTAACTTCGCTCCTACGTTGAACACGTGTTCTTAGCGCCGCGATTGCGAAAACACGTGCTTCGAGATCCGGTGCCGCAGGAAGGGGACTATAGGAAAGGTGAATGTCGGGAAGACATCCTTTGATCCCGGAGGAGTGGTCATGTTCACTAGATTCGGAGGCGAAGCAACTTCTTTCGGGTCGCGTGCTCCATCTCGGATCTGGTCTGCTGAACTCGGCGCACTCCAAAAGAACCGGTGTAATACTCCATTATGCCGTTGAGGGTAGTGCTTCAATTGCGTCGAGTCGTAGTGCCGGGAATACCGCGGACCCCAACTTGAGGGTGGCGGAGCCTTCAAGCGATGCGGTGACCGTGTAAGCAGCTACCACGGTTTTGCTTTCCTCCCAACGTTCCACCATCTTAGCGTGTGCTTTGACAAGGCATGTAGTTGGGCTAATTGGTGGTACATACTGTTCGGTGAGAACAGCGCGTCCAGCGCCCTGTCTGTGTGTTTCTTCGTCCTGGTCCTACGTCTTTTTTGCGCTGTTCCCACCAAACAGTGTGTGCTTTGACCCTGCTGGCCAATTGTTTGGCGTCACCTTTCTTGCATACCCTTAGCGGCTTGCTGCTCGTGATGGACGAGACTTTGCTTCGGAATGTTCGAAAGCAAAGTTCGTAATGCTTGCTTGACATTTGGGGTCGAGCTTTTTGGTCGAAAAGTGGCTTGCTCAGCGAACTGAAACGGTGTAGGTTCCTCGTTGACCGGTTTCTTGACAGGCGAGGGTCCCGCTGGGGTCGAGCTTGTCGTTCCCGTCGATGTGATGGCGGGTCTGGCGCGGTCGGCTCAGCAATCTGGCTCGTGTCCATAACTTCAAATTGTTGGTTTTGAGGGCTAGAAGTCTTGGCCGCTTCTTCTGGGTTGACCGGAGGACCTATCATTGTCGCCTTTCGACAACGGGCCCCCATTCCTCCGAAAGAGGTCTGTTTGGTGCTAGTCCCAACATGAAAAGCTCAAGCAAATGCGTCAGTTCGCTTCGGTAGCGTCTTCTTTTTCCGCCTCGTGTTGGTAAACAGAAAAGTCCGGACCTTCTTGCCGATGCGGGCAGAAACCACGGGAGAGGAGGAGACAAGCACGCGGAGACGTTAGAACGCCCAGCTCTATGACTCTTCTATAAATTCAGTGCCACCTATTTTTTGCTCAAATTTGAGCATGCTAATGGAGGCTAAAATTTAGCACCTATTAGTCAACAACAGATGTACGAAAGTTACGGTGTTTTTTGATGTGCAGTTATTTCTCGGTACGTTTAGTTTCGATGGCGTTAAGATGTACCACTCTGTTTGAAGCGCTTGGTTGAGTGAAACTCACCGTAAAATAATTTGCATTTTATCGTCATGAGCTGTCTAGGGCGTGATTAAGCTGAGCATTTCAAGGATTTACATAACACCATAAAAAGCGTAGCGTATAAGAGCTTGTAAGACTCGTCACGGTGACATCGAACGACAATACAGCGAACTGACGCCTGAAATGTTCAGGCTCCGCGTTGGTGCCCGCGCTTCAAATTCTTGCTTCCCCAGCCATCAAAGGCTGCCATTAGCATGTACAGATAATATACACTTACACGATAAGAGTTATCGAAATAGCGAGACTGAATTTCGGAAAGGGTCTATTTGTGGGCAGACCTAAAGTCAGTAAAGCTTACAGTCCTTGTCTCTACTGCACTCGTCGAGCGCCTTCGAATGCGAATGTCAAATACCAGAGGTCGGCGTTTAGCGTTCTAACCCGCTGATGAGTGCACTGGAGACGAAGAGAGCTAGCTTTATGTCTACCCACTAGTTATTCCAACAAGAGCTCGGCGTCTGACGTACCCACGCGCTCTCGTCCCCTCCTCTCCCTCGCGTTTTTCCTGCACCGATAAAAATGCCAGCTGTCTTTGGTCAGCGTGTTCCTCCAATCAGAGTGAACAAGGACGTCGTCGTCTGTTGCTCGCGCAGTGGGATTGTGGCATCAGGTTTGAACGCGCGGACGTCGGCACCGTCTGCTCGTACTAGCGAGTTGCGATGGCTGACTGTTCTTCATTTTTATACTTTCCGAAAATCCACCGGTTCTTTATGAATGAGGACTTAACCTTTGAGTAAGGGGAGAAGAAATACCTCGCAGAGTGTGTGTGTGTGTGTTTTTTTTTTGTCGACTACTACCAGACGCGTAACAACGAACGAAAGAGCCCACGGCCGCGATGTGATCTGCTACCCAAGGCATCGAGAGAGAGAACAGCTGCGGGGAAGTAGCCTCGTCACAGACATGATCACTCCCTCGCATTGCGGCGGCCCCTATGCACGAAGAGACGCCTTTTCGGTGACTTGCGCACCGTATAGCCCCCCGCATTACACTCCCGCGCAGTGGAGCGTAACAATGTTGACGAGGAACATACAAAACGACAGTGGCGACATCTCCCGCGTCTGCTTGCAAACAAACATTGATTTGATGATATCACAGATAGCGTACAGCGTTGCCCAAAGATATTTTTACTTTTTTTTAAAGAAGAATGTTTTGTTTTTGGTTTGCGAAGGATCTTACAAAAAAGGCGTGACGTCACGCTTGACCTTTCACCAAGCGTTGCTACGGTGCAATGAGTAGGTGACGTCATGTGAATGGGCGTCACGTGACTTGAGGTCACGCAACAAGGTCACGTGAGCTCACGATGTCACAGCGTGATTTCTGTGATCTACGTTTGCAAGTGTTTGGCGGGGGCCCAACAACCCTTTTAATATCGGTTTAACTAAAAATTTCAAGCTCGAAAACGCTCAGTCAGGAGTGAATCATGATATATTGAACCCTACCAATAAAAAGCGCGGACAGTAGTACCGCATACAGTAAACGATAGTATTGCGCTGTAATGGCTGAAGAGCGAGCCAGCTCCATGAACGTTTGTCACTACTCTTGTATTTCGAGGTGCGCTTTACACCGTTTGATTTTTGTTTGAAGTATGTAATTCTCTCTGCGAACTCGCATTGCGGTAGGAGTGATGACTTTTGGTGAACGCTAAAGCTGACTTTTGAGTTTACTCATTTCGTGTCGAGAGTTTATATTGTATCTTGAAGGAGGGACACTGCCACAGTACGTTACGATATATGAAGCACGAAGAAATGCAGTTGTCAGCATCACAATTATCTTCACTTGCTGGTGTACTTACGCTGTTGTAGCTGAAAATGACGCTTAATTTTCGTTAAAATTTCTGCATAAAATAACAAAAGACATAGAACACTATAAGGCCAAAATCCAAAATAATTCAAAAAATACACATTAGTCAAAAGAACAAAAACTAACGAATTCAAAAAAACCAATTACAGTTTCTAGCTCCAGATCACAAGACTGGCTTAAAAAAAAGACAAAAAAAAAACTAAACTAAAACAAAAAAAAAAAAACTTATTTTTTTGGCAGTGTTTATACTTCCGATACCAACTGTACATAAATGACCTCAAAACAGATCGAGAGTATATATTCTCAGGAAATCCAACAAGCTGTTCTTTGTACGTGTAACGGCTTCACTTACACTCAGGGGTTACCTTGCGCGGCCACTCGTCTTGTTCCGGAGTTGCTACGGATTGCGAAAACAAATTACAGTGATGGCTCATTATTATAGACACCTCCGTTTCCACCCCCCCCTTTTTTTTTCAAAAACAAAATTATATTGTGAGTTGTTTATATTAATGCAAAAACGCGTGTATACATGCAGCTCGTACTCGAAAATGTTGTCATATAACGGGTTGTTCATAATAACAGGGTCTGTATTAACGAAAGATGACTGTGTCACTATTATAATAAAATGCTTGGAACATACGCGCCGAAATGGCGCCTGTTTATTGCATGCAGCACTAATTCAGCGTGCAGCACTATAAATGGTACAAACAGCGATAGGGGCGAGGACTAGTAGAAGAAGTGGACAAGACGGGCGCTCATTGCCAACTTACGTTTTAATACGCAAGAATAAGAAAGAGGAGAAGAAAAAAATGTAAGGGAGAAATATAAAAATAAGCAAACGAGGAAGAAGACTTAAAGACCTGCGAATCTGGATGAAAAAATCACTCTAAATAAGTATAAGGTAAAATAAAAGTTACCTTCATATAAAAGAAAAAAAAAAAAGCTTCAAGAATCACCTTGTAAACAGGTAGAAGAACAAATTTTTTTTTAAAGTTTTCTACTCTACTTGCTTTCACCTAAAGAACCATAGTAAAAAATAGTCCGGCTCCTCGCGGGCATTACTAATTTTCCCTCTTATGTGGAGAATTAAGATATATCTAGGTGCATTTTAGATTAGATATGTGTTATCTAATCAAGACATACACATTTTAAACGCCAAAAGCATCTCTTCTTCACCCGACAACCAAATCTTGTAAGGACTACTTCATCCGGCGTATGAACACTCCGCAAAACGTCCTTTTATTTTTGAGGTGAACAGAAGTTGCAGCACTATAATTCAGCATACAGCCCTAATTCAGCGTGCAACGCTAAAATGAGCGTGCAGTAGTGCTATAATTCAGTGAACGGCACAAATTCAGCATGAAGCAGCATAACCAGGCAAACGCAGCACTATCTCAGCATACCGCGCAGCACCATCTCAGCATATAGTGCCATTACAAACATGTTAAATGATGTTTAGTAGTTATTTTGTGTAGTTTTTGCCTTTTCATTGTTGTTTGCCTTGTTCTATTTACTGTTCCCCACTCCCCTCTCTAATGGCTTCGGGCCCTGAGAGACATATAATAAATGAAATACCGGGTTATAATGCAGCCTGCACCACTATGATTCAGCATGCAGTGTTATATTTATGCAAACAGCACTGATTCAGCATTCAACAGAGCAATTCAGCATATACAGCACTAATTCAACTTGCAGCACCATAGTTTAGCATGCGGTACTATAATTCAGCACTGAGCAGATTATTTCAACATGCAGCACTAATCCAGCGTCCAGCACTCTAATACGATTGTAAAAGCTTGGTTTGCTGGGCAAGTTGGTGATGGACATGGATTTGGCGGTACGCCATGTTTTTGTTGAGACGGGACTACGCGCGTGCACGGCGATAGCAAAGTTGGAAGCTTTCATTAAACTTTAGTTGCCAGTTAGAGCTTGTCCTGTGTGCTTCTTCGTCTTTTTGTCCTGTCTTTTTTGCGCTATTTTATTATGAACACTCTAATACAACGTGCAGCACTATATTTCAGCGTGCAGTACTATGATTCAGCAAACAGCACTAATTCAGCGTGCAGCAGCATAAATAAGCGTATACAACACTAACTCAGCGTACGGCACTATAATTCAGCATATAGCACTGGCCTGCGGAGGCGCGTTTCGCGGCAGTTTTGCTACACACGCGAGAAATAGAAACTCAGCCACTAGAGGACAGTTGAGAAGCAGCGCTATAGTTGCACCACCAGGCGGTTTTAAAAGTCGGATCTCGTGGTCGTCGTTGAGACTAAAACACCTAAAAGCATCTGCGGAATATCGGTGATATCACTTAATTCACGCTCCCTTTGGTGATTCGAAGACGACGTATGCTATATGACGTATGCTACGTAAGACGTATGCTACGTTGGGGCAAACACGCATTACCTCATACAATAACAATGACGTCATGCGCAAACCTTGTCTTCTAGACTCGTTTGTCATCGCTGCTTTTATTATTTTAGCCATTTATTTCGAATCTCTCCTTTGGAGATAATGAGCTCAAGCAGCGCGTGTATTCTTCAAACCACGTCGCTACAAACCCAGCATGCTACTTCGTGTTTCAATCTTGTAGCCAAACATATATCGAACCATAGCCTCCTCTATACTGACAAGGCCTGGTAGATCGCCACGAGACGAGGCCGCCGAAAGTGAAAAGGTAGAGCCAGTAGAGCGGCAGACAAGAGGCATGTAACGGGCGCCCCGCTGCGGCGAGACGCCGAAACACACTTGTCCCAAGCGATGGAATGTCCGCTCGTGCTTCTCGCGTTCCTCGGGCTATACCGCTGCTTTTCTCGCAGGGTTTGAAAACTGTTTCGGGTCCTCGCCGCTGCAAAAACTGTGCGCTGAATACCATTTTCCCCGAGAAATGCTCTGCGCTACCAGATCCTGGCGCTTCAATTTGCGACCGGGCACTCTATGGCTCCGTCGTCGAACTGCCAGGTTTTTAAGTATAAAAAAGTGAAAGCCGTTTACAACTCCCTGTAACGCCGAAGTAGAGCGCAGCTCTTGAGGAGGGGAGGGAAGGGTACGGGGGAGGGGCAAGTGACCTCGGGGGGGGGGGGGACGGGGGGTAACGTGACGTCACTGATGACGTCATCAATGATGATGACGATGACGATGCGGATGCCGATGACGTCATCACTGACGTCACTGATGACGTCATCAGGGATGATGACGATGACGATGCGGAGGCCGATGACGTCATCAGTGACGTGGCCCCCCAGATCACGTGACCCCCTGGTCGCGTGACCCCCGAGGTCACGTGATGATGATGACGATGACGATGCGGATGCCAATGACATCATCAATGACGTCACTGATGACGTCATCGGCATCCGCATCGTCATCGTCATCATCATCACGTGACCTCGGGGGTCACGTGACCAGGGGTAGTGACCTGGGGACCACGTGACCTGGGGGACCACGTGACCTGCGGGTCACGTGACCTGGAAGGTCACGTGACCTGGGAGGTCACGTGACCTCGGGGGTCACGTGACCTGGGGGTCACGTGACCTCGAGGCAGTTACGCCAACGCCGACAGCAACGCCGACGGCAACGCCGACGGCGACGCCGACGGCGACGGCGACGCCGCTCAAGCCGGAAACGGGCGCCTAAGAGCTGCGCTCTAAAAAGGCTATGATCAAGCGTAACTTTCCGGCTGCTGGCCCACACGCGCGAGGTAGGCCGAACATCCGCGCGATCCTAACTTCGCCGCACCCACGAGTAGAAACATGGACATTAAAGGGGTACTTTGGGGATTTTTTGAGCTACCCCAACTAGCTATATTTTTGGAATCACCGGCCATTACCCTCCGGAATGCTATTTAGTATCGCGAAATTTAAGATAGTTGTTATAAAATCGGCAAGTATAAATGATGCCAAAACAACATTTAAATGTACACGCTTTTTTCAGTGCCTTGATGACAAGGGAAGGCAGGCTTCCAGATCGAGTGGGCAGTCTAAAAATAGACTACAATAGCATTTGTTTCGTGCTGCTGCTCGGGTGCAGGAGCGAGCTTCCAAAGCGTTCATTTTACACCACGAAACCGCTTGTAAGCAGTCGGAAACAAAGTCTTGAGTCCAAAGAATGAAGCCCTGCTTTCTCCTGACGTCACTTTTCATTGTTGCCAACATATACTCTCATTAAAAAAAAAAAAAGGTGTGATATTAAAATTAAAAATTCAATAGTCTCAGAAAAAAAAAGTATCTTAATTTTTGGGTTACTGTTTTTAGCGATGTTTGTTGGTGTTCTTAACAAATTTTCAAGCAAATCGGGGACTATAAAGAAAACGACGGAGTATTCCTTTAAGCGTATTTTTAAGGCTCTGACTCCATGCGAAGCAGAGGAGCATCGCGTGGTTCTTTCTTCTATACTTACTGCCGGAGCAGCCACCGGACTCCATAAAAGACGTTTCTGCACAGATACATAAGCACAAAACGTAAACCTTAGGCCATCGGACGTGTCCATTGATCTCTTTTAAAGAGCTGTTTACTAGCGGCATTCTTTGGAACGTCAAATGGCGTGAAGGCTCAGAGTTTAAAAAGAAAATGGCTGTATATTTGGCGTGTCATATATCCCGAGGCTTGCTCTAAAATTGACTAGAAACAGCGGCACCTGCACGTAAAGATCTCAAATTTTCATAAAAGGTGTATTCTCGTGGTGCATTTCACCTCGGAAAAATTAAAAGCGTAGCTTCCTTCCTGTGAAAAATGAGGCCACAAAACTTGCCAGGGTCAGTGGAAGAACGCCGACGCAGATGTAAGTTGTATTTGTGGTGCCATCTCCCGATAGGCACGTGAACCAGACGACTAAGGCCATGCTATGAGTGCGTCGTCGGCTTACTGCGTCTTTCGGAAGATGGCGTGGCAGCGCTAACTCAGTCGCCTGAGTCGACGTCCGCCGTTGACCCCGGCAAGTTTCTTGGTTTCATATTTCACCGGGAACGAAGCTATGCCTCGATATTTGACAACGTAAAGTTCACCACTAAAATTTCGTGTTTGATAGCGCGTTTCACGACCGGAAGACAAAAATGGCAGCGTGCTGAATGCAATCTTGGGAATTGCCTACACTGCAGGAAGCCTGGTAGATAGTCAAAAGAGGTCATACAAAAAAATAGAGAGAAAACATCAGAAGGATGGCGGAGCCCAGAGCCACGCTACGGCCGCGGCCGATGTCAGAAATATATATTTTTAAATACACTTCGCGATAGCAAATGTGTTTCGATGGAGGGTCACTAACGTAGTGTAGCGGTAAGCTCCCAAGCTGTCCAAAAAGATGGCATTTGCTGTTTGATCGTCCTCTCTTTTTGACGGCAATTGGTAAATCTAGGGTGTCCCAAGTCACCAGGCTCGATCTAAAATAAACCGTAAAAATCAACGCTTGCACGTAGCACTCTACTCTTTTCGTCAAAGGTGTATTTCACAATTCGGGTTTTTCTTGTAAATTTAGAAAGCGTAGCTCCCTCTCTGTAAAAAATAGGGCCAAGAAACTTGCCAGGGTCAACGGTGGGCGGCGATGCAGAAGAACAAGTCGAGTGGCGGGGCGCGCTTGGCGCTCGTATTAATAGATGCGCTTGGCGCTCGTATTGATAAATACGCTTGGCGTTCGTATTGATAGATAAACAATTAATAACCTGGAACACAAAGAGATAACAGCTCCTTACCCTCCACAGAAAGCATCGCAGCAGTTCCTTCCACTTCTTCTTTGACGTTCTTGCTCGTCTTGTTTGTCCCTCCACATACCCAACGTTACTAGAGCAACTTAGTTGGGAAACTGCCGCCTGCTCTGAAAAAGTGGCACCGATCCGTACTCGAGTACCGAGCTAATGGCGATCGCAACGCCCCCATTTCTCCCGCAGCGGCCACTTGGGAACCGCACGGTCGCTTGTAATGTTTCGGGAGTATCGCATTTGATAGCGTCCGCTGTGACTGTTTTATTTTGGCTTTAATCGGCCATTTTGGCGCCGAAGCATGTATGGTGGAAGGCAGGGCCGTACCCAGAAAAATATTTGGGGGGGGGGGGGGGGGGTTTTCGGGGACAACGGCGGCCATTTTGAAAATGTCTATTGTCTTATTTTCGCCTATGAATGATGTGCATCAGTGGCATATAATGGAGAGTCATAGCAAACCGGAGAACCGGTCCCCGGTTTGGTACCCGGTAGCCGACCGGCGCCACTGCGCGTGCGCAGAGGTGGAGATTAAAATCGGCTGGCTGCAAATGCACCGACCATGTACCACGCACTATACTATAAAATATTTTTTCGGGGGGGGGTCAGAACCCCCTAACCCCCCCCCCTGGTTACGTGCTCCTGGTGGAAAGGGTTTCATCGATGTCAACCCCCGTTTTCCAAGCGAACGTGCCGCGGATTACTGCCGAGGTTAGCACGCGCCCAGGTCAAGACGCGCTACCTTCACCGGTGGGACACGGTAGTATAAAAACAATATTTATGGTGCCGCAAAGCCGTGTAAACTAAAGATTTTAGAAAACATCACGCGCCTGTTATTTTGTACTAATCTCCAACAAACGTTCCTAGAAAACGAGATTTTTTCCTTTAATTTTAAGCAAAAACAATGCTTTCTAGAAGCTCATGGTAACCAAAGTAAAGAAAAAAAGATTGAGCCGCCATCTTGGCACCTCGAGCCTGGGAGTTTCGGTAGTCTGGGAACTTTCAGTGTAGCCATATAAAGCGACTTTCATGTTTCAACTCGTCGCTAAAGGGTGGACCTGTCATCGTATTTAGCTCGGTCTCGGTGGACGCCAGCGGCCCAGGTTTCAAGGGTGAGTTTCCCAACTAAGTGTTTTAGTAAAGTTGACATATCCCGTTGGAGCCACGTTGTAAAATAAATTTTGACGTAGTCTCCTCTATACTGACTAGGAGGCTATGATTTTGATTATAGTGCCAGGTCCCACTACAACGCTAGACACCAACAGTGCTTAAACTATATATTTTGTTAACAACCTTTCATGAGCCTGAGCGTCTCCAGATGCAAAATAAAACATGCCTTTGAAGACGTGCCACTGCCGAAGTCTGTTCCAATTGGCCATGTACAAAATATTGCCAGCTATCATCATGTCATACGGAGCCGTCATATGATATTTTTTCTATCTTCCAACTGTGGACGAGGCGCATCTGCATTTAACTTTGTTTTTATAATATTAGTGCAATGTATTTGTGCACCCAATGGGTTGAACTTTAGTTTTGGTTCAAAGAAGAAAAGAAAGACGACTGCGAAATGGACCTTTTGTAGAAATACGCGGTGCGCATGCGCGGAGTATTTTATGCGCCTGGGTTCGAGAGTATCTAGTTCCAAACAATCCGCCATCTTGCATTTCTCGCCTTTGGGCGCCTTGGAAGAAGAAGAAGAAAATAAGACCATCGAAAGTCGAGACTCAAGTTTTGATGTTGCGAACAAGGTGAACACGAGTCATCGTACTGACGACGCCCGTTCTAGATTACGACGTGCACCACAATCATGCCGGTGAATTGTTTAGCCTTTCGGCTGTCGGAACTATTATCGCCCGGGTTGTGGAACTAGCTTTTTTCGCTTTCCGTGTGGTAAGCTTCATCCCGTTAAGCGGGCAGCCTGGATTCGTGCAGTCAGGAGAGTTGACAAGTCCGACCCCTTGAAGAACCAAAAAGAAAACGAACCGGTAGCACACAAGAAGCCTAACGTGCACGTTGTTTTCTCTACAAATTCTCTCCAACCCAGTGCGTTTCAGGTTCGCCCATCGCCCCATAGGTGGCAGCACATATTCGCCAAAAGGTCCATTCTGGAAAAGCAGTTGTCAGCAACGAGGTCGCGAGAATCGTCACTCAAGCAGTGAACAAGGCCATGTCGGCACTTTGTTCCCCAACATTGTTGTGGGCGCCGCAATTTTGGTGCTTGTGCAGAGCAGACGCAACTGCCGATCATCATGATTCAAAAGGGCGACTTCCTCAGCATTACCTTCGGTGTTAGGAAGCCCATGTAATATTGGCTTTATCTGTTGCGAACTGTTTAAAGATTTATGGAGAACGGAAAAGCGTTTCCTGTGATTTCAGATAAACCGTCAGATAAATGGAAACCATGATTTTAAGCCAGAATATGGGCGAGTGCCGTTACTCTGAACAGTAGCTTATTTAGTGGCACTAAGGGAACCCAAACGAATGAGACAAGGGCGGGCGGGCTGGGTGCGCAAGCAACCAGTTATGCATCGCAAGCGCAGATGACCTCCAGAAGGCCACACGGGACTTTCGTAGAGGTCACAAAAAGAAGGTTGAAAAACTGGTGGAGGAAGATCAAACTCAAGGAACATTAAACGCGCAACCGTCCTCAGGTTTGGGCATGAACAGTGATCAAGAACGCCTGATCCGAAGAGAATAGCCGCATCCTCATCATCATCATCATCATCTGTAGCCGAAGAGTCGACTCATATTTTATTTGCTTTTTTTGACAAAAATGTACTTTGAAGAGGCTCCGCCCAACACAAAAGATATGGTGTGGTAGCGACCCTATCTTGCTTGGGGTCTTTCTACCTCTCCGCGGCAGTTTTAAAAATCTGACAACAGACCTTATGCTAAGTTAGCCAAGCACCAAGAAGCGGGATGCACGCACTGGTGTCTGCAGCAATAAGTATTTTAATACAAAACACTATAACATATTACCTTTTGCACGTTCGTTTGTCAATGCTTTGTTTTGATTCTTCCAATCTTCTACCACTTCTACACAGAAAAGGCGAGCGCACACAGCGCCTGTACCTATCGTTCTGGACATTTTTCTTTGCGGTGGGATAATTTCGAAACGTGGAATTTCCAAGCAACGGCATGTCGTTATGAAAGCACATGTTTCGCGGTGTTTTCGTTTAAAAACTGGGTGTTTCATAGAGTAAAGCCTCTTCATGTTTCAAAAGTAGCACAAGGTGCGTCGATACACGCGGCACGTGCAACGTGCAGCCCTTGGGAAGATCATGGGGTCACAGAGCAACACTGAGCTAGAGTGTACTATACCCTGTTTCATACTTAGCGTGCAACGCTGTCAAAGCTACTGGCGCGAGCGTGGTGCTTTATCTCGTTGATCATTTGCACGAGTTCTCGCGCAAACAAAACCGTAGATGAAGCCACGCGCTCACGTGAATAGCTTCGACAGCGTTGCACGCTAAGTATGAAACAGAGTATAGAAAGGGCGAGTGGGACCACCGGAGTGCTTTTTCTGCACCTCGGCATGTGGATAAAATCGGCCAATCCAAGCCATTTTGCTCGCCCAAGAGGGCGCTACGAGCGAAAGGGTTTGCCGTTTTTTATGAAAAACGCAACGCCAAGCTCAACCAGAGCACTGGTTAAGGTCATAGAAACAATAGAACGCCGGGCTATATTTTTTTAACAACCTAGACGTCAGTCGCACGTCAATACATAACGTCACCGCGGCCTGACTTGTCGTCACAACGCCATGCGACATCACGACGACGCCTTGACGTCAACGTCGTCATCGGCGTTGACAACGCGCGTTACACGACATCAAGACTGCGCTCTGATGTCATATTGCGTTGACAACGTCGTCGATGTCAACGTTGACGTTGACGACGACGACGACGTCATGCGATGTCAAGATGACGGCGTCCTTGTCAATGCGACGTCATAAAGACGCTTGGTATCAGGTCGTCGACGTTGTTGTCGACATGACGCATTTCTACGTCACGGCGACGTCCCGAGAACTTCACGACGTCGACGTCAACGTCATCGTCGATGACGAGACGTTACACGACGTCAAGACTTCGTCGTGACGGCTCGTCGACGTTGATTTGGCGAAGACGACGACGTTACACGCCGTCAAGGCTTCGTCGTGACGTCGTTATGATGTTGACGTAGCCGACGACGTCAGGAGGACGTTGACGTGACGCCATAGCGATGTCTGACGTTGCGTGGTGCGTCGACGTCAGCGTCGGCATCGACGACCACGTCCACGTCACCCTCGACGCGGGTCCCCCAATTTCTTAGGGCAACCCAGACGTTGGGGCCCCCTATTCTAAAACTCCCTAATAATTGCACAGTTACGTTATTTGTAGGCGCGGCTCAACACAGCTTCTGATCAAACGCATTGCAAGGTCGTTATCACTAATCAGACCGATATCGTTAGGCTATCACATCGGCGAGGAAAAGAGATGGTTAGGAGCTGCTACATCACAGCCGATTGTAACAATCTCGAGAAACCCCTACAGGCGCCCGGATAGCTCAGTCGGTAGAGCGTTAGGCTTTTAACCTAACGGTCCAGGGTTCGAGTCCCTGTTCGGGCGATACTCTTTTTGAACACCATACTCCGTTTCGTCATAAGTGCGAACGAGGCTGAATCCACAAGCGCAAGCATGCCGCTTTGAACTACGCTTCTACAGCCCGAGCCCGCATGCTCAGGCTGTAAAAGCGTCTTTTTTAATTTTTTTATTGAAGAACCAGAAAAAAAGAAAAGAAAAAACTTCTACGCTTATTGTCGTTTCCTTCGACTGCAAATTCATTTGGGAACGCAATTGTCAGAAACTAAACTTACCGTTACTCGCTTTTCCACCGATACCCCGCTTTCAATCACTCTGTTAAAACACCTCATTATTTTTCTTTTCAAATAAAACAGGTATATTTAACATAGTAAAAAAAAAAAAAAAATAAAACGAAGACAGAAAAAAGAAAGGACGAACAAACACAGAGGTCTAAAATGTATTTGTCCGTCCTCTGTGTTTGTCCTCTTCCTTGTCCGTCCGAAAGGACGGACAAACACAGAAACCTTCGTGTTTGTCCGTCCTTTCTTTTTCCCAGTTTTGGGGTGTTTCACTATGTTCAACTACCACCAGCTCGTTTGCGCCCTAACCTCCTGTTCAGGTTTCTTTTTAAGCCTGTCGAAACGCCACCACCTAACCAAATGTATAGCACAAACTGGCGCGGCTTGATGTCTGAATTGAGAAGAGAGATACATCCACAACGACATTTATATTTTCTTGAGGATGGTGCGCCTGTGATCGTACGCGTCCATGATGTTTCGCACGGCCTTGATGCGGCCGTAGTCGGTGACACGTGTGGTCGGCATGTCGCAGTCGTCCCTTCGGAACACCTCCTCGTCGATGTTGAACAGGGCCCAGCCTATCTTCGGTTGTCTACTCAAGAACTGGAGGCATCGTTTTACCTACATAGAGGAGCATGGGTCGATTACAGACGTTTAGGAAAACGTTCGTTGAAACCTAAAGGCTGGTTCGCACACTTTCGACTGCTTACGACCGTGTGCCGCAGAACCTCTTAAAATATCTTATGACAATTGGGAACAAACGTGCGCCATCTATTGAGTAGCCGTGAAACACTTGGTATTTCCGTATATTTTCTATTTTCTTATTGAGTGATTCTTTCTTACTTGTCCTGAAAACATTTGGACATTTATAAACGACAATTTCTAGTATATAGATACGTACACTTGATCTCGTAAATGCCGCAAATCCTTCGTTCTAGTCACTTTACTGGTGGCGCCACTGTGGCAATATGTTCTCTCGTCGCGAGAGATCACAAAAATCTGGTCGTAAGCAAACGCAAGTGTGTGAACGGGCCTTAAAGTTGTACGGAAACGAAATTTTAGGGCTCATTTTATAGCTTAGGTATATGCCACGTCGCATCAGCACCTGAGCAACATCAGTCTCTCGCTTGAAAACGCAAGAAAAGTAATTTTAAATCGAATAAAACGATTTTCTACTTGCACCATGGTAATTGAGGGGCCGAAGCTTTATTGGGGGATCGTGACGTGTTGCTCATCCCGCAGTGGCGCCACCCTCGGCAGCACACTGTACTCATATAGATGCCCTAGCCGTGAACGCAATAACACAATCGCGCTGCTCAGCGCGGCGCGCAATTGTTTTGGCACCGCCGAGTTGTTTCTGTGTTTATTTATCACGTTTGCGTGCGGGATGCCGCGCTATTGCGCGGCAAAGGCTGCGGCAACAGCGTGCTCAACTGCGAGACGCCGTCCCACGGGTTTCCGAACGATGAGAAATTCCGAAGCGTGAAGATCCTTCTCGCGAGTCCGTCGTCTCTCGGGCGCCGGTCAAAACCGATCGCCTGTACGGTGAACATTTTCGCGATGAGGACATTGTCCTCAGGAGTCTGGGTCTTCCTACCAAGAATATTCGGTTGCTACCAGGGATTGTGCCGACTATTTTTTTCCAAGAAAAGAAAAGCAGAAGAGCTAGCGAACAGCACGAAGAGCTAGGCAAACTTGTGAGCACCCTGTTAATAAAACACCCATGAATAGCGCATACCTCCAAGTTGGCCAATTATGAATAAATGCGAGGCATTTCTTGGCGGCCCCGACCCCCTTCAGATATTGTGGGGCGGACGGTCGGTCTGTCGGATGGTTCGTACGGTTCTAGCCCGAATCGCCTGTCCGTCTCCATGCGCGAGAGTTACTATACTCATACTCGCTGACATCTTCCGAGTCCCCCTGGGAGTCGAAATCCTCATCCTCCCGAGTTCATAGATCGCGAGCGGAGAGCACCGCGGACTACAAAGACCGCAATGAATACGTCACGCCGGTCGTCGTGCAGCTAGTGCGGTCCTCCGCCACTCCGAAACGCGAGATTGTAACACGCAAATGACGCCCGCGTGGCCTCTGCTCATAATCACGGCAGCCTTTGGTTGTGCTGTTGAGCCTGACGCCACGATTGCGACGGAGTTCCCACGACGGATCGCACGCCTCGATAGCCGATCTCGAAGCGCTTTCTAGAATCGGACGCTCGAAACAAAAAGATATAGCCATCCACTCAAAATACGAGCGTGCGATTATCATTGACGGATGTCATAGGTCATATTTCACCCATTTCGGAAAGGTTTCCGTATATTTTGATTTTAGTTTCTGTATCCCTTTAAGAACCAGCCAAACATATACCTTATTTGAAAGGGAGTCCTTGTCGTCGTAGACGAGTAACGTGCTCGCTTTCGTGAACCAGGGCGTCATGGAACGATTGTCGTATCCATCCACGCTGCTACCTCTCTCGCTTAAAGTGCACGTCTCCAGGTAGCTGGTCAGGCGACTCTCGACGCAGTGCTTGAAGAACATTCCTCCTTTGGGCGGCACGCCGCCTAGCAAGTCGTACCTGCACGCAGGCGAAGTTTTCATTGTAAAGTCTCTTTTTCTGGGGTAATCGATGGTGCTAGCACCTAGTTTTGAAACGACCTTGCGCTCTTGAAGCAAATTTGTGCCAAGCCACCATGACAATTGCGTATGTAGATACGTTTATGGACAGAGCGTACCAATACACGGGTTAGCTGTTCGCTTTTCAGAATCCCGATGGTCAGACCCCTGTTATTCGACATTGAACAGAGATGCACAGGAAAACACGAAGATTTGGTGGCTCCAAAATTATCCCGGAGCGACGTAGTCGTCACCTGACGGGCTTTGAGCGAACCACCTTGAAGAGCACGCGTGGGTGGCAGGCGCGCTACAAGCAAGTTTAAGCCCGTAGCGTCATCACCACAAGAGCCAGGCACGTAGCCAGGGGGGGGGGGGCCCAAAATCTTTCCATTTTGCTGGGGTCTCCTCTCCTCCCCCCTCCCCGAAACAAAATCCTGGCTACGTGCCTGACGAGAGCGCAGGCGTCTTGTGGTGATGAAGAAGAATGCACGGGCCACTGGGACCAACCACGCCTGAAGTATAGTTGAGACTGTTGGACGATAGTTCTCAGCAAGTATGTAAGTGGTCGCGCTCTCACGATACTTTAAACCCAATTTTAGCGAGGAGTTAGATAATGCTGCACTTCATCTCCTTCAAAAACAATCAATATTCCCAGTTTAAAAAAAAAAAAAAGCTGAGGAGCTTTTCTAAAAAATATATAAATAGTTAATGGTGGATTCTTTATTTGTTAGTGCCAGCTGAGTCCAAATATCACAACCGTTAGACCCAGAATAATCGCTAAACTCGTAAAAAAGCGAAGCAAAAAGAACCAGTCATCGCAGCGGCACACCCTTGGCTAGCCACGGGTGACGCGCCACTACGTCATAAAAGAACCATCTCGATTCTCGCTCGCTTCGTCACTTGCGGAAGCAGTCGGGTGCCGAGGCTTCTGGTCTTGTAAATCGCATGCGGGTTCTGAATTTTTCGGATTCTTTCGATGGATCCTAGAGGGCCATGTGTCAGAGGACCCTCCATGTGACAAAGTACGCGTTCCAGCCGTTGGCAAAAGCAGAGAATTGACCCCGAGTAGTACGGGCAGACGCGAGGAACCACTTGCACCGAGGGTTAACTACGTGACATATCCGACTTCAAACGTGCCGGAACGTACTGATTGCTACTTATTGCAACGTCAAACGTTGACAATAAACGGAGTGCTATTGACGGGACGCGTCAAGCCGGATTAGCGCGACTCTCTCCAAAACGGTCGTCAGAGGAGCTGCTGGGTACGTGATTGTGCAGGCTGCATTGTTCACCAAGGCTGAATTGGTTTGAAAGGATAGTATCTTCGGGCGACTGGAGAGCTTCTCCTGAGATAAGACGGGTGATGAGAGAGTGTCGCCGCTTTGCCACCGCGATGTCCTTGCGTGTTGTTTAAACTTCAAAGTTTAAACACGCAAGTGACGAACTACCCTCATCTCTCCCCTTTCCCTCTGCCTCGGAGGGACGTGGCTTCAGCACTACTTTGAAGGCGCTTCTCCGGTTAATCCGCGCATAAAATGACCAAACGAATACGATTTTCGTGATGCCTGGGCTCTAATTAACGAGGCTCTTGTGTTTTTCTCTCGTTTAAAGCCGCTTCAACTTTGTTTTAGAGGAAGTCTTACTTGACTGCCGCCAGAGTTGACGATAAGAAGACCTGGATATTGCTTGCAGTGAAGAGAGACAAGAAATGGGCCGACGTTTCCTGCGTGGCGTGTGCAAAAAGAAAAAAAATTGTCTCGCTTAGCTTCATTTGGCACCACCACGATTATTGTGAAACGGAAAGGTGTAAAAAAATATGCAACCAAACGCGTAAAAGATTTTTTTTTGTATGGGTACAGGGACGTCCATACTACATAAAGTTGCATTTGTCTTCTTTTGTTTAATGCTCCTTCGTTGCCTCAAACTGCGTTCACGTAGGTTCTTGCGCATAAACGAGGAAGGCGTTTTTTTGTTCTGTCAGTTGTAATGATAGATGTTTAGGCTATTTATTTTGCGCGAGTCTGCACAGTTTTAAAGGAAATAGCAAGGGAAGGACGAGCATGGGGACGTCTATGCAAATTTAAGTGGAGAGCGCTAAAACCGATTAAAAGAGTCCACTCATATATCTCTTAAATGGGGAGGCTGGTCTTTAAATGGTAAAGTGGGGAAAAGTCACTT
Organism: Ixodes ricinus; assembly: GCA_037355805.1. Classification (NCBI taxonomy): domain Eukaryota; kingdom Metazoa; phylum Arthropoda; class Arachnida; order Ixodida; family Ixodidae; genus Ixodes; species Ixodes ricinus. The sequence continues at coordinate 35,256 of JAZHYW010016950.1, read as the reverse complement.
TTAAAGAAAATGGCTTTTCAGATGTTTAGACATACCCACCCAGCTCTGTGCAAAATATTATTGCTCTATCTAATTTTCAATTATAAAAGTACATATGAATTTTTAATTTTTCTGTGAACATTCAGTAGGAATACAGATACCTCAAGGGATTTTTTCTTTTTCACTCTTTTTCACAAGTACCGATGCCTTACAGGCGTTTTCTGAAGTTTGTCTTGGACAATATTAACGTGTTTGGTGCCATTTTAATTGGGAGGAATGGAGCTGTGCGGTGATGTTGTTTTTATAGTCTTACAATTTAAGAGTTCTATCCTATTAATTACTTTCTTAAATAACGAGAAAACATGTCTTTTACACTATAATTAACATCGTTGTTTAGTAACATAACCCTCTCAAGTGAGATCTAGAATAGCACCACCGCACAAATCACACCTTTGTGAATGCAGTTGCATTAAAAATGTTGATAATTTACGAGTAATATTTTTTCTAACGACCTGTAACAGATGACATAATCAAATTAGACCGATGTCCCATAACTCGGCTTCTAGTAAAGATATTCAATATCTGATTGCATATTTGGAATAGGTACAAGATGTGTTATATCAGTGTATAATATGATAAGCATTCTTTTATAAATAAGAAAATTACTCTAAAGCCCACATCCCCCCTTAAATGGGATTACTTATTTATTGGGAGACATTCATTCTCAAAGAAGTGAAGAGTTACAGAGTGCTTCAATATATACCCTAGAGTCCCAGCTCCTTGCAGGTTGCAACAAGTAACACGTGACCTATCGATAATGCGTGGTTCTGCTAAGTGGGCGTGTAGGCTGACCATAGGAGATGACTCAAGCCAAAGCCGCTCTAAACCAAAACGGAAAGCCAAGACAAGCCTTTAAAGGTGTATCTTCGAATGTGTATCACGAAGACAGACTTGTACGTAAGGCTTTACTTGTATCTAATAACTTTGTTTTTGAAATTATGGAGGGAACGCGTTCAACACCAGTTACCCGATTTGGTTTTCACCTAAAAAAGAACATTCGATATAAGGATCTCGCTTCGCTAAAACATCAAGAAATCATTGCGACAACAAGCATCAAAGTAAATGTAGACTAACGAGCATGTCGGTTGAGTTGAGAAACACCGAAAGAAATAAGACAGGCGGGAGGGACGACGTGCCTTTTCTTTCATGAAATAAAATGTGCGTCGTCCCTCGTCCCAACCTGTCTTATTAAGTCGAGAGCCTCATATGTCTCATCGTTCAGTGGACCTCCAAAGTCCTTGAGCGAAAACACGTCGGCGACACGAAAGGTACGAATACACGTCGGCGACAAGGAAGGTAAAAAAACCGGCGACACGAAAGATACCAATACGTTTGCGCGAAATCTGCGAATTTTACTTATTCCTCCGAAAAGACTTTTCGCTCTTGTCCCTCGGCTGGCATCGATCCAGCGACCTTTCGTCCAGTAGTCCGACGCGGTTAAATGATGTGTCTCTCTTTAATGCATCAGCGCTTGGGCTTTCGCTTTCAAGTCGTCTTAGGGATAACATAAGAGACCCTGTGAACTTTTCTTTCGGTGTTCCTCATCAAAGTAAGTACATACCACCACAAAAATTATCAATGAGTTTCAATTGACTTTCTAATGTATTCTTATAGAGTACATTAGAAACTCAATTGAAACTCATTAGAATTTATGTAAGTATACTTTTATTTGTCACGTCTGTGATTCTACGCACATGCATAACAGATGCTTACAACAGCAGCACTATTTCCCAGTTGATCTCTTCCAATCAACATATTTCAGGATAGGGAAATTCAGTATGTCCATGTCTAAAGACTAGAAAGACGATTAAAGCTACGAGAAAAAAAAAACACGTTTAAAGTAAAACGAAAGTAACGTGTCACTTTAAAACTGAAATTATGCGTCTCTTTTTTTAATATCAGGAACGAGGAACGTACCTAGTAGCTACATTTTGAGTGAGTAATGAATAACGCAATTTAGTTACTTTCTTCAGTAACGTGTACCTGTCTGCACGAAGCGATCAAGTACTACGCTGTCACAGTGTGCCATTTAAAAGTAACTTATTTACAACACACCAGGTCCGGTACAGTCATCCCCCTGTTTTCCTTCGTTGTAGCCAAGGGGGTCGTGGGAGTCATGATACAAGGTCTCAACGTACGCTTAGATTCCGGAACAACGTGCGTCTGCAGCACGAACAGGTCCACCCTGCGAAACGTAGTCGTAATTGAAGCATCAAAATATCAACAAAATAGCTTAGAAAAAAAATGTAACAAGGATTTTGTGGCAGCGAGGTGAAGCGTGCATTTGTTCCATATTTTAACAAACAATGGTGGAAAGCTGGGATGCATAAAGTCGGTTGAGATTTATTCTAGGGCTTGGCGATTGATCGATTAACCATGCGATTAATCGATTAATGCGATAATCGCCATTAATCTATTTTTTAAACAGGTTAATCGGTCGAGCTGAAACCGGGAAAACCAGAACTAAAATAACTTTCAGTTTTTTTTCTACTTTAGTGATTTCTATCAATAGGAGTTTTGGTACATCGCCCCAATAACTCCGATAACGATTCCTGATACTCCGCCGAAGCCTTTGGACATTCATACTATCGGTATCGGTGGGGGGGGGGGGGTATCACAGTTATCGAAACGATCTACTAAAACTCTCTTTCGAAACGCAAGCAATAATCTGTTCGTCGTCGGAAAATTCACAAATAACAACACCATGTCTATCCTCAGCTGAAAATGAACATTGTGTTTATCAGAAGAAAAAAAAAACATTAAGTGTAAACTATACTTTTGCTCTTTTTACGCTATTTTGCCTGGAAATTAACGCGACCGTTTAATCGTTCAAAGGTGCCGATTAATCGAGTTAAATCTTTCAAGCGACGCCAAGCCCTACTTTATTCTCTAGCGTACTGTAATTTGACGTTCCCATTACCGATATTTCAGCCACTTGGAAACAAATTGGCGCGGAAGGCAGAACTAATATTTTCTTGGTGCGCTTTAGGAATGTTAGATGAGTGAATTCTTGCTTCACAAAAGTTTTACAAACCAACTCTCAAGAAGCGCCAACATTGGTAGAAAACATTTGGGTGCCATGAAAGCTCAGGTGAACAGATACGCAACTGGCACACCGCATCATATGACAACAATTTCGTTCGCCTTAGCACCAACACACTCGGCAATGTCTACTTGGACATCACCCGATGATGTGCTCGGAACGACAGCGATTGACCTTCCTTCAATCAGCTTAGCCATCGAGGAGGTCTAGTTTCAGTAGTATAAAAGGTGCACCTCCCGTTTTGCCACAGAAACAGCATAACCACTGGAACATGACACCGCTCGCCCTGTTTACTGCCTGTTGCAGGCTAAGAAAAACCGGGCAAGCTCCTCCCGCGAAGCCGTCCACCTTTTCTGCTTTAACAGAGCGAACGCTGGAAAGGAGTCGAGTGGACTCGCCTCCTTTCCTGGGTTAATTCTGCTAAACTGGAAAGAGTGTAGGGCTTCCTTCCACTAGTCTATCTACTTTCTCTCTCCCAAGGACGTGACACGACGCCAAACAGGCGCATAATGACAGGCATTTTCTGCTTACTTCAACGCCATCATAATCATCAGTGAAGGACGTGGAGGGAGGAGCTCGTCCTGATTTTGTTTAACTGCATTAGGCTAGGATGATTGACAGCTGAAGAATTTATAAATCTAATTTCTAAATAGTTTTTGAGAAAAAAAACAAGAAAAGAAAAAAACGATGGAAAAGAGCGGACCGTGCCTCAGGTTCTGAAGCTCTCTCTGTAGCTTCCCAGCGTCCTTTGCCTGTCTTGCCGTATCCCGTCGCATTGAAGGGTAGCTCTTGTCCAGGCGAAGACCAAGGAACAGTTTCTTACGACTCGAGGCGATGGCGTTTAGCCCTTGGTACATCCCTGCGTTGGAACGAGCCCAGGGAGAAAACACAGGGTGCCTTTCTTACGTTCAAGTACACTCAATAGAAGACAGGAATGTCCTGGGGTGTTATGGGCCTGTGTGAAATTCGGCCAGATGACCTGTTACGTCCTATAGGAACAGGCAGTTGTTTTCTTCTCTGCGTCTACACAAGAATAAATTGAGTTCCAATTAAGACGGAGAGCAACTCATACCCCCTAGGCGACTGGTGTGCAGGTTAAAAATTACAGAAAGATCCATCTTAGGGAATCCGTTAGCACTGACCCTTGAAAACGCCACACGCGTCCCCTTTGGGAAACGCTAACGCTGGCCCTTTAACTTATTTTTGTCTTTCTCTTTTGCTTCCTCTATGTTTTGTTGCCAGATCTTTCTGGCCTCGTTACGGGATCAGTGTTAGCGTTTCCCCAAAGAGGACGTGTGTGGCGTTTCCCAAGTGTCATGCTAACGGATTCCGTAAGAATCCACCAATGGATCTTCCTGTAATTTTTTTTCACCTCTTTTCTGTACTTTTCCTGCCAGAGTACGTTGACGCCTTTGAATATTGTCATCCATATCCCTCGTGGAAAGAACCAGATCCATATCATTCGTGGAAAGAACCGCATTCATATCACTGGTGGAGGGAACCGCATCCATCGTTTTAACTAGACATACACACATCACGGTCCATGCACAGCTACTACGAAAACACAGAGCGAAGAACAACCGTCAAAGGCAGAGTGGCAACTGAGCACGCCCGAATTTCACCGCGCCGCGGCGCAACACCCCTTAGATAACAAAGCCGTAGTGTTGAATAAGATGGTTCCATTAGAGAAGGCCAACGCTGGGCACAGATTGGACACGACGTTTGAGTCAATGTTCGGCTCAAACTTAACTCGAAGCCAAGCGCTGACGCAGCACTCGTTTCCAATCTGTGTCCAGCGTTGGTCTTCTCTGATGACGCCATCTCATTCAGCACTATGGCTTTGTTATCTAGGGGTGTTGCGTGGCACCTCCTCCTCTCTGGCCCCGCGCCAACTTTGCGCGTGACTTTGAAGGAGACGAAACGTCTCGTTTTGACGAAAACCCGGCGGTGTCTGTCAGTTTGTCAGCGCCTGGGAGAGGGGAGAGGTTGACGCGTGCTGACGCCAGCGCTTCGGACTAATGGGAGCGTCGCACGCGTCACCCTGTCCCCCTCCTTCTCCCTCTCTCCAAGGCGCTGACAAACGAAAGATACCACCGCGTTTTCGTCCAAACGAGCGTTCCAATGCTGACGCGTTAAAAAATTCGCCTGGTGCGCGAATAAATTTCTGTAGTGAAGCTCTCTATCAAATAGGTTGACCAGGGGAGAGCCGCCAGCAGACAGAGCAAACGGAACCTAACAATTGCCTACAGTCGTAAATCGTATACCCATTACAAGGGTGAGCATCGGCCGCCTGATGGTTGGATGTTAACAATTTAGGGAAACTCCCCAAGGGGAAGATACACATAAGAGTAAATTGACCTTTGCCTGAGATGGACATATATACGTCTCATTTACGTATCCGCCTCCATCTGTGTCGGAAGATGCGCGAGTGTATGAAACAGGGAGTGTCTCTATACGAACGAGGAGCCAGCTTCTGAGCGAAGTCGGGAGGTCGACGTCGTCGGGACCGAATCCCAAGATACCGAAGGCATCAATGCCGGAGTCGTCGTACAGCCTGCGCATTGTGTAGTCGAAGGAAGACAGGTAATCTCTGTGGGTAGCCACGAAGTCGGGACACAGGCTCAGGCCGAACTGCACTGCGCTGCTGCCTCGGTTATCGTCGGCCATCTGCAAGCGCGTCCGAGAAAAAATAGAAGGTCTTTTGCGGGGCTATCCGATGGAATCAGTCAAGCAGCGTCAAAAGTTCATCGTCACGGCATTCGTCTTCCTTGTACGTTTGTTATTACCCACTAAACCAATCACGCGAGAAAAAAAAAACAAGCAAAAAAATGAAACACGTTTACAACTCCCTGTAATGCCGAATTAGAGCGCAGCTCTTGAGGAGGAGGAGGAGGGAGGGTACGGAGGGGACGAGTATGCCCCTCGTCCTCATCCATACAGCTCTCCTCCTCCCTCCTCATCTACACCTTCCGTGGTCCTCGCCTCCTCTTCCTCTCCTCCTTTCTCCCTCCTCGCTTCCTCCCCCTCCTCTCCCCTCCCCCTCCGCCTTCCTCTCGCGCGGTGCATTATGGGAAACGTCCCATAATGCAACGCGCGCATCACTACGGTGCATTATGGGACGTTTCCCATAATGCACCGCGCGATATGCCGACAGCGAAGGCGACTTAATTTTCGCGGGCTCAAATTTTCGCGATTCGAGCCAAGGCTGAAATTTGAAATTATTCGCGGGTTCTAATTTTCGCGAATCGAGTGCAGCTTCCGTGGCGTTCACATATTGCCCGAATTGTTCGCGGGACGTATTTTTCGCGATTGTAGGCGATTCTCGAAATTCGCGAAAATTAAGTTGTTGACAGTATTTCATAATTTCATGACGATGTATAAAGTTTTCTGCCGTTTTGAAGATGAGTTTATTGTACTGTTCATTACTGAATTAGAATCACCGAGTTCTGAACTACTAATCTTATTCTACCAACTTTGGTAAACCATCCTCCTGAAGGAGACTTGGTTCGAGGATTCTTTGGAAGGAAATTTGCACAAAGGGCGTCATTAGGAAGGGGAGTAAGATTAGTAACGGTTACATGTAATTTTCGTACTTCCAAAAGTAATTAAATTACTCAAGAAAGAAGTTGATTACAAGTAATGTGAATATTTGTAAAGTGTACGTGTACGGACCTTGTTGAAGAGTCCGTAGGAGTTGCGGCTCTCGTCACTGTCGTCTTCCCCCAGCATCTTGACGTGCGTGTAGATGATGTAGTCGCACAACTTCTGGCGGATCGGGTAGATCGCTTCGTCGATGAGCCCGAGGCGTGAGCCGACGGTGCACAGCAGAGAGGCTGTGACGAAGGACCGCACCAGTTAGCGAAGCTCCAGTGCCCAATAGTTACTGTCAGTATCTTTCCACACAAAGTATCGTAACTTCCAGACTATGGTCCCCGAACGTTTAAATGTTTAAATTTTTCTCGGTGCGGACTATTCGCGACTCCAGCGAACTATAGAGGCCCGCTGCTCAGGCAAAATGGCGGACGAAAGGAGGTCGTTTTCAGTTCAGCACGCGGACCACCACAAATTCCTGCACTGCAGCGTAAAATCAGTGTTACACAATGTTGCGGAAATCTGTGTGGGTCCGCCGAATGCAAACACCTCAAAGGTTCGCCATTCTCAATCAGTGAGCGGTAGCAACGAGTCACTGGTTTTAGTCTCTTTAATAAAGTATATTTTATATTTGCGAAAGGAAAAAAATAGGGCAGTGTATGAATGTGAAGTGTCTTTGTTAAGCGTGTTTAAAGGACTGTTAAAATACTTCATATAATTTCACTTTCTTTTTAAAGGCCAAGGTCGTGCATGCCACACTATCGATAGGTTCAAATCAGGAATTCTCGAAAACTTATAGTTGTGGATTTTTTTTATAAATTTGAAGGTATAATGTACATCCTACGTTTACTCTTTGAAATACATTTTTCTTCGTTTGATGTCTTGAGAAAAAAAATCTTGCATATTAAAACAAGATGGAGCCCAGTTTAATTTCTGCAGCCTTTTGGATGTGCTTACGTTTGTCAACAATGTCAATGCAGGTCTTTGTCTCTACGAGGTCAAGAAAACTTCGACCGAATGTGTGGGCCAAGTTACCATGTAAACGCATAAAAGAAAAAAAATGCCAGAAAAACAAGAAGTTAAGGATGTCTTTGTTTTCTATTTGACGCTTCTCAGTTTTAAGTTCTACACGTGTGCCGGTGATTTATCCAACACTTCTACCATTTGACGAGGACCATTGTTCATGTTACGTTTTATAGCTCAGCCTGATTTAACCCCGCACACGTAACCACCGTTGTCGATGATAGTTGTATACACTCAAGTTAGCCAAACAAATAGTACGAACTGAGTTTTATATAAAAAAATTTGAATCTAAATTTCGTGCTGTCTCTATGACTTTACCGAAAATACTGTGATAACCCAAATAATAAAATGTCCATAGCCTCAACTCTTTCTGTAACCAAACTCGCGCAATCATTGCGCTGACGTCATTGGAATCGAGCACTAATTACACAAGACAAAGAACGCATTTGCAGCCCGCTTGACACATTCGAGGTGCAGAACTATCGACAACACTATCGGTACTATCGATAGTGGAAGCCAAATCTAACAATTAATAGTAAAATAAAAATATTGATAGCTAGGTTGAGCCAGAGGTCAATTTCGCAATATCCCACACTGCCTGGTGATGTAGTTACAAAAATGCAGAGGGCAGGCAAATTGGCTTGCGAAGGGCGGAATCATACTTTTGGTTTCTAGGCTAGGTGACGCAAGCTGCCATCCTTTATAAAGGGTACAGCCAACTTCACTTTTGGTACATCCATTAGCATCCGTCCATCCATTCGTCAAACTATCGATAGTCGACCATCGTAAAAGAATAAATAGTACTATCTATGTCACACTGTCGTAAGTCTCTAAGTCACACTAACTCCCACTAAGGTTCTACTCGCTTTTATTATCCTGGCTATTTGATAGTGAGTACAGACAATAAGCTACATGCTCGGCAGATTCATCGAGGTTCGCCTGGCTTGTGTTAGGATCGCCAAGATTTACGGATGTTTGTGTGGGTCCGTCGAATGCAAACACACCAAAGGTTTGCAATTCCCAAGCAGTGACCAATAACCACGAATCAGTTTATTTTTATGCGTTAGCATTAGATCGCTCGTTCTGACGAAAACCAGCCGGTGTCTATCGTTTGGTAGCACAGGGGAGAGAAAAAGGAGAGAGAGAGGGTTACGCGTGAGACGCTCCCATCGGTTCGAAGCGCTGACGTCAGCCCTTTTCAACCCCTCCCTCTCTCCCCAGCGCTGACAAACTGACAGACACCGCCGGGTTTTCGTCAAAATGGTCTCTTTCGTTTTCTTCTAAGTCACGCGCACAGCAGGCGCGGGGCGAGAGAGTAGAGCGCCGCGCAACACCTCCTAGAATAGTAAAACCGTAGTGCACAATCAGATGGCGTCATCAGAGAAGACCTACGCTGGACACAGATTGGAAACGAGTGCTGCGTCAGCGCTCTTCTTCGAGCCAAGTTTGAGCCGAACGTTGACGCAATCGTCTTATCCAATATGTGCCCAGAATTGTCCTTCTCTGATGACGCCATCTCACTCAGCAGTACGGCTTCGTTATCTGGGAGGTGTTGCGCCGCAGCGCGTTGGAATGCGGGCGTGCTCAGTTTCCGCTCTGCCGTCGCCGGTTGTTCTTCGCTCTGAGTTTCCGTAGAAGCGGTGCGTGGGTTGTGATGTGTGTGTGTGTAGTTAAAACTATGTATGCGGTTCCCTTTACGATTGATATGAATGCGGTTCCTTCCACGAATGGTATGGATGTGGTTCTTTTCACGAGTGGTATGAATAACCATATCCGAGTGCGTCGACGCACTTTGACAGGCAGAGTACAGAAAAGAAGTGAAAAAAATTACAGGAAGATGCATTGGTGAATTCTTAAGAAATCCGTTAGCATGACACTTGGGAAACGACACACAAACGTCCTCTTTTGGGAAACGCTAATACTAGTCCCGTAACGAAGCCAAAAAGATGTGGCAACAAAGCACAGAGGAAGCAAAGGAGAAACCCAAAAGAAAAAAGGGAAGGGGACAGCGTTAGCGTTTCCCAAATGGGGACGTTGTGGCGTTTCCAAGGGTCATGTTCCCTAAGAATGCACCAATGGATCTTCCTGTAATGTTTAAGTATATTTTAGCTTTGAGAAAGGTAAAACACGCGGCAAAGTATGAATGTGCTCGGTCTTTGTTAAGCGTGTTGAGAGTTTATTTTAAATACTTTAAATAAATTTGTATTTTGTTTCAAAAAGGTTAACATGATTGGATTTAGAAAGAAAAAATCGAAAAAGAAGCGCTTTTTTTATTTGAAGATATAATGGACATATTATGGTCACTCTTTGAAATGCATTTATTTTTCGTTTAATGTCTGTGAAGAAAGTTTAGCAAATTAAAGGCGGTCTAATTTCAGCAGCCTTTTTGGATGTGCTTATTTTTGTCAACGACGTCAGATAATGTCTTTACACGTCCAGAAAACCTCGACCGAATGTTTGGACCAAGGGACCATGCAAACGTAACAAGTGCTAAAAAGTTGCGAATGCAAAAAAAAAACAAAAAAAACGAGAAATTAATGACGTTTGTTTTTTAAGACGCTTCTCAGTTTTAAGTTGTACACTACAGGTGATTTATTCACACACTAGTACCGTTTGACAAGGATCATATTTCATGTTACGTTTTATGCTCGTCCTGGTTTATCCCCCGCGCATATCACCACTGTTGTCCTTGATAGTTGTACCCACTCACGTTAAGCAAAGCATATGGTACAACGAACTGAGATTTCATAAAAAATCACAATATAACATTTGTGCTGTTTGTACGACACCACCGGGAATACTGCTGACAAATCAAAGTACCAAATGTCCATAGCCTCAACTCTTTCTGTAAACCAACTGACACAATCATCGCGCTGACGTCAATGAAATGAATTACTAATAATGAGAAGAAAAAACGCATTTACAACATGTTTGACACACTAGTGGTGCAGAACTATCGACAGTACTGTCGATACGATAGATAGTGGAAGCCGAATATAACTATCGAAAGTAAAAGAGAACTATCGATAGCCAGGATGACCACAGGGTCCTCCTGGCGATATCCACACTGCCTGGTGATAGTTACAAAAAGGCGGAGGGCAGAGAAAATAAACGGCTTGCGCGAGAGGAATGATACTTTTAGTTTCTAGTGTAAGTGGCGTAAGCAACCATCCAATATAAAAAGTACTGCCATCAGCATCCCTGCATTCATCCTTCCAACTATCGAGAGTCAACTATCGTAAAAGTATGGATAGTACTGTCGATAGTAGATTGTTGTATAAGTTGTCGATGTCCAACTATGCTCAAACTGACGCCATCGTAAAGCTACCCATGTTGAGCTACCGATTGTAAACTATAGAAGAGGAAGCAATGGCATTTTTGATAGGCGACGAAGGATGTCAAGAGACCACCTAAGTAATCTCGTGAATTCCGGAGTACTCGCCTATCGACTGACTATCAAAACTATCAAAAGTCCATCACCGATAGTCTTTCGACACTATCGATGGATCTGGATAAACTATCGATATTTACGATGCTCTACTCAAGACTATAGCTTTTCATAGCTATTACACAGATAACATGTATAAAAAATGACGTAAACTTTATGAATTTTAGTATAATTAGTTCAGTGTGTGTCGCAAGATACTCGTCAGCAAGCTGCGTCATTATTCCGAGCAGAGTACATAAAATGCGATACCTTCGCTCAACACCAAGAGGCTCAGTTTGTAGATTAAAGGAACACAGTTAAAATCAAGCTGATGCGTCAATGCTCTTCGTGATTAGAGACCAGCAACACTGGGGAAACAACATGGTTGACGATAACTCCTCACCTTTTGTCGACGGCATGTCAGCGTTTGACCCACTCGTCGTACTGCTTTCTCGCTCAGGAGTAAGAGTGTTCTCCGTGGCTAGAAACTCCTCGTGTGTCTCTGTGCTTGTCCTGGTGGGTTCCTCTCGCTCCGTGCTCCCCCTAGTAGCATCTGTCCACGTTAAAACGGTCATTCCCCATGTTGCCATCCGGGGTGCATACTCTTGTTTATCTTTTCCGCGCACCGGTTTAGTTTTATTTTTTTTATTTTTTTAGTCCCTGACCGTGAAAAGCAAGAAGCTTGAATATAATTAAGCCCTTCGTTTTTGCACTGTTCGTGGCTATAGTTATTTTAGAAAAAAAATGCCTATTTATAGATGGTTTCCAGTGACGTCGCATCAGTTGCCATGGTGGTGGTCTTCGTGCTGAACTCATACCCTTTACAGCTTTTATTCACACCATGTACTACTTTGTGTTTTAGCCGGTAGACACGAATTGAAATGAAAGCCGGCATGGCCACACCTATGGTCTATGAAAGTCAACACCAACAGATGCAAGTACATCCGTGTATGCGGCGAGTCTCACGACAGTTCTTCCTGAATCAAGCATATTGCCGCGAGCGCAACTGACCAAGCAGGCAGCGCGCTCGTGGCCTAACGGTTATCGCGCGTGCCTTCCACGCAGAAAGCCAGGGCTCGATTCCTGGCCGCGCGAACGCCTTTTTGTTTACTCTTAATGTAAATGTTCTGGCAAATTCGAGAACCGTGTTGCTTGTTCGAGGTCAGAATGTTCTACGCGCCAGAACCTTCTACGCCGAATCTTCCAGAACCCCACGCGTGTACATAAGGGGCTCCGCGTGGCAAGCCGGAGTCAGTTTCGCCTCAGCGTTCGACTCTGCTCTTTCGCCGACCTTCGACGCCCGCGACGCTCTGCTGTTATCTTTTGTTTCCTTCTTTATTTTTGGGCACAAGTTCGCCCGATTAAACGTTTAGTTTACTCAGTTATTCACCGCCTCATCACTTGTCATTCGTGACATTTTGGTGGAGGTGCGGGGTACCGCATGCCCCTGCCGCGTACCCCCCGAGGGCCCGCAGTGCAAGTCCGACGCCAAGCCCACGAAGAACCAACGAAGGCACTACCGAAATCCGGTTCAGTCGTCGCACCCAAGGCCTACCCCTGAATTTGGACTTCTGCCTCCCGAAACCAAGCAGCCAACGAGGCCGACAATGAACGACCAGCAGTCGCAGACCCGGCCGCTTCTGCCGTCATCTACATGCCCGTCGCACCACGGACGGCTGCTCCGTTCCACGGTGAACTTCACGAAGACGTCGAAGACTGGATTGACCAGTATGAACGCGTTGCCCGCCACAATTGCTGGACCGACGAGCAGCGCCTGCAGAACGTCTATTTTTCGCTTGAGGGTACCGCCAAGCACTGGTACGAGAATCATGAGTCCTCTTTGACGTCGTGGGACATTTTCAAGACCAATCTCAAGGCTACGTTCACCAACCACCACCGCCGAGAGAGAGCCGAGGACCTACTGCGAACCAGAACCCAGGGCCCCAACGAGAGCGTCACCGGCTTCGTAGAGGACGTTCTGCGCCTGAGTGCCCGCGCCGACCCTCGGGCTACCGAAGAGAAGAAGCTACGAATTCTCATGCGCGGGGTGAGAGACGACATTTTCGGAGGCCTCGTCCGCAACCCGCCGGCAACCGTCGACGCCTTCGTCACCGAGGCAACAAACATCGAGCGCGCCCTCCAAGCGCGCGCTTCCCACTACCAGCGGCATCCAAGCGTCACTGCAACCGCTCTGCTTAGCGGCGAAAACGCTCCTGGTACGGACATCCGCGAAATCATCCGGGAGGTCGTCCGGGAGGAAATCCGCCGGTTGCTGCCAGCCGCAAGCCGACCAGCGACACTCTCCATCACCGAGGCTGTGCGCGAGGAAGTACAACGGGCGGTCCACCATGAAGTTCCCATCAACACGGCGACACCGGAGGAACCGACGTTAAGCTACGCCGCAATGGTCCGACGAGCCCCACCAGTCCCGCGTCCGTACATGGCGCCTCCCCGACGTGAGCCTCCAGCGCCGCAGTATTCCCGACGCCAAGAAGATCGGGCGCACATCCGCCCAGAACAAGCTGCGCCGCGAAAGACCGACGTGTGGAGGACGGCCGATCGACGCCCGTTGTGCTATCACTGCGGTGAAGCCGGCCACATTTACCGTCGATGCCCCTACAGACAACCAGTCATGGGCACGTTACCAGTAAAAAGTAACAGTGTTACAGTTACAGTCACCTAGGGGAAAAAGTAACTCTGTTACAGTTACAGTTACCGGTTTCAAAAAGTAACGTGTTACAGTTACAGTTACTGCAAAAACAGTAACGCCGTTACTTTCTCGTTACAGTACAAAAATTGGACTCAAGGAATCACAAACCAAAACAATATTATTTTATTTGTTACACCATAGTGAGAAGAAAGGTACACTGAGAGATTAGAAAAATTTAAACCCGAAGGGTGTTTCTTTTGCGTCATTCGCTGTTTCAGCATTTTGATGTGCATAATTTATTTGGAATAATTGTTATAACTTAGGATCAACCGGAATTTCAATTTCAAAATTGCCATCGGCCCGCTTCAGTGAACGTTTTGGTTTATTTTTCACTCCGAAATGAATGAGGACAGAGATGGTCACATAATTACCTTATGGGATATACTTGGAAGCAGACCTAAACATAGCAGGTCAAACAGCTTCCAAAGAATAAAGGGGGACAGGAGACAATTAGCCTCTGGTGCTTTACGAGTGTACGACGACCACCGCGGCGTCTATGTCCGAAACGCCAACTGTGGAAGTCGTGTTCACTCGAGCGGCACAATATGGGGACGGCTTTATTGAAAACTAATAGGAATGAGGAAACGGCGAACGGCTGGGTGTAAAAACGACAGCACAGACAAATCCCAGACAAAAGCCCAGACGGAATACTCGGAGGCATCGCACGACCACCGACACCCGTAGATGGTCCCCACGAGAGAAGAGTGAGCCAAAGTCGGTGAAACAGACATTGTTTGCCTCCCCTACCACCGCGGGCGCCGCTTCCTTCATCTCCCGGTTTCGTGCTGACTGGTCCGTCATGCATTCTCGGTCGTGGGCCAAACCAGGCATTTTTGTTTGTTTGTTTAATGCGTGGCCACGCTTCTTCTTCTTATTTTTTTCTTTTTTTGTCAGCGAGGAGTTTGGAGAAAAATACCTCAAGATGGCAATTTCTCCATGTCCGCGGCAGTGGGTTCTAATTTATATAGTAAAAAAAGTAACTGTAACGGCGTAAACAGTTACAGTTACCTAACAAAAAAGTAACAGTGCTACAGTTACAAGTTACCAGTAATAAAGAGTAATGCGTTACAGGTAAAAGTTACCAGAAAAAGTAACTAGTTACCGGTAACGCGTTACTAGTAACTAGTTACTGCCCAAGACTGCGACAACTGGGGCTGCGCGGGTTCCACCCGAATGACCCGCGCCCAAGGTACGACGAACGCCCTCGCGACATCGAGGAGTACCTCCGACGCTCGCCCTCCCCAGTCTCGTCTCTCCGCCGTGAAGCCCGCTCCCCATCGCCACGACGTTCAGCGTCCCCAGCGCCACGGCCCCGCCGAGAGAGCCTGTCTCCCCTGCGTCGCCGGGAAAACTAAGTGCGGCAACGCCTGGAGGTGACGTTGCCGAAAACGACGGAAGCAAACAGCCTCCAAGAACGCCGGAGCGCTCCCACTCTCCCGACGCTACGCATCACAACGACGCCCCTGCATCGGTGTCCAACAATCTAAACGTTATTATCGACGGCCACGACGCATCGGCTCTCGTGGACACCGGAGCAGACTACTCAGTCTTGAGTGGGAGGCTCTCCCGCCGCCTTCGAAAAGTCATGACGCCGTGGAATGGACCTCAAATACGAACCGCCGGAGGACACCTCATTACACCAGTCGGAAGATGCACTGCTCGCGTCGAGATCCACGGTGAGACGTGCCCTGTGAAATTCGTCATTCTGCAAGACTGCTCGAGGGACGTTATTCTCGGAATGGACTTTCTCTGCGAGTATGGCGCCGTCATCGACCTCGGAGCAAACCGGTTGACCCTACGAAAACCTGGCCCACCACCGGAGGAACCCAAAGCGACGTCATCCGCGGTCCGAGTCCTCGCAAGCCACGTGAACTTGCCGCCGCGGTCAAGTGTTTTCTTGCCCGTCGGGATCACCGAAGCTTTCTGCGGCGAAGTTCTGCTCGAGGGGAGCCTCCAGTTGCTTCTAGAAAGAGGAATAGGCGTCGCAAGAGGAGTAGCTGAACTTCAGAATGGCCGCACTGTGGTCCTCGTGACGAACTTCCGAAACGAAGCGCAACACCTCACGAAAGGTGCAGCCGTTGGCCACGTCGAAGGACTCCGAAACTCCGCCGAGATCGCCGTCATTACTGACGAACCCTCGCCACCTCAGCAAGACAGTACGTCGCCGGCGCAGCTCGACATTGACCCTAAGCTTCCGGGCCCGAAACGACGGCAGCTGATTGACGTCCTCGCCGAATACCGCGACTGCTTTTCGACGTCGTCGAAGGTGCGTCAAACCGCCGTTGCGAAGCACCGCATCGTTACCGAGAACGACGCGCGCCCTGTGCATCGATCTCCATACAGAGTCTCCGTTAAAGAAAGGCAGGTGATCCAGGAGCAAGTTCAAGAGATGCTGAACGACGACATAATCCAACCTTCAAGCAGTCCATGGGCCTCTCCAGTCGTACTGGTTAAGAAGAAGGACGGGACGCTTAGGTTCTGCGTCGACTACCGGCAGCTGAACGCAGTGACGAAGAAGGACGTCTATCCACTCCCCGCATCGACGACACGTTAGACCGGCTGCGCCACTCTCGATACTTTTCATCGATGGACCTGAAGAGCGGCTACTGGCAGATCGAAGTCGACGAACGGGACCGAGAGAAGACAGCCTTCGTCACGCCGGATGGACTGTACGAGTTCAAGGTGATGCCCTTCGGACTATGCACGGCGCCAGCAACTTTCCAGCGTGTCATGGACACCGTATTGGCAGGACTGAAGTGGCAGAGCTGTCTCGTCTACCTCGACGACGTCGTAGTGTTTTCCGGCGACTTCGACGAGCACTTGCGACGACTCCGAGCTGTTCTCCGAGCCATACGGACCGCCGGACTCACCCTCAAGCCGTCAAAGTGTCGGTTCGCCTATGACGAACTGAAGTTCCTAGGTCACGTGGTTAGTAACGAAGGCATTCGCCCAGACCCAGAGAAGACTCGCGCCGTCGCAGAATTTCCAGCGCCAAGAGACAAGAAGGCCGTGCGAAGGTTCCTTGGACTATGTGCCTACTATCGGCGCTTCGTTCGAGATTTCGCAAGAATTTCCGCACCGCTCACAAACCTCACGAAGGACGCCGAGAAGTTCGAATGGGCCAAGGAGCAGCAGCAGGCATTCGACGAGCTGAAGCGACGACTGCAGACTCCTCCTGTTCTTGGACATTTCGACCAGGATGCGGAAACCGAGATCCACACGGACGCAAGTAACGCAGGACTTGGCGCGGTACTGGTTCAAGTACAAGAAGGCACCGAGCGAGTCATCGCCTACGCAAGTCGGACATTGTCCAAGGCGGAGAGAAATTACTCCACGACTGAGAAAGAATGCCTTGCGGTCGTCTGGGCAATCACGAAGTTCCGTCCGTACTTATACGGGAGCCCGTTCCGCGTAGTCACGGACCACCACTCGCTCTGCTGGCTTGCGAACCTCAAGGACCCGTCAGGACGGCTCGCTCGATGGAGTCTAAGACTACAAGAGTTCAACATGACCGTGGTCTACAAGTCAGGCCGCAAGCACAGCGACGCCGACTGCCTATCCAGAGCTCCCGTCGAAACACCTTCCGGCAGCAGCTACGACGATGACGACGAGTGTTTCCTGGGCGCAGTGAACACCGACGACATGGCCCGACGTCAACGAGACGATCCTGAGCTGCGCGCACTAATAGAGCACCTGGAAGGGCGCGGGAGTGCCATGCCACGTGTTTTTTCACGAGCCCTGCCGACCTTCGCCATTCGACAAGGTGTACTCTACAAAGAGAACTTCGGGAACAACAACTCGCCGTGGCTGCTGGTAATCCCGACCGACCTTCGGGAGGAGATCTTTCAAGCCTGCCACGACGACCCGACGTCCGGACACCTTGGTTACAGCCGGACACTGGCCCGTATTCGTGAAAAGTATTACTGGCCCAAGCTCCCCAAAACCGTCCACCTATACACACGATCATGCCATGAATGCCAGCGACGCAAGAAACCTCCGACGAGGCCGGCCGGACTCTTGCAGCCAATTCCTCCGCCAACAGCACCCTTCCAGCAGATCGGAATGGATCTACTTGGCCCTTTTCCGCCGTCGACGTCGGGAAATCGCTGGATCATCGTCGCCACAGATTATCTCACGCGGTACGCCGAAACGAAAGCCCTTCCTTCCGGAACTGCTGTGGAAGTTGCCAAGTTTTTCATTGAATCCATCGTCCTCCGGCACGGCGCTCCCGAAGTCCTGATCTCAGACCGTGGATCCTCGTTCATGGCCCAGCTGACACAAGAAGTCCTTCGTCTCAGCCACACCAGCCATCGTCGCACCACGGCGTACCACCCGCAGACCAACGGTCTGACGGAAAGACTCAACAAGACCATCGCCGACATGATTTCCATGTACGTCGACGTGGAGCACAAGACATGGGACGAGGTGTTGCCGTACGTCACCTTTGCCTACAACACGGCCGTGCAAGAGACCACCGGGGTTACACCCTTTCAACTGGTTCATGGTCGCAAAGTGACGACAATGCTGGACGCGATGTTACCCCATGAACCGGCTGTCGACGGAAGCGACGACGCCCAGGTGGTTGCCCAACGGGCAGAAGAAGTCCGTCAGCTCGCCAGACTCCGGATTCAAGCTCAACAACGTATCGACACTGGCCGCTACAACCTTCGTCGTCGGGACGTCCACTTCCAGCCCGGAGACAGGGTGTGGGTGTGGACACCGATCCGCCGCCGTGGTCTCAGCGAGAAACTCCTGAAGCGCTACTTTGGACCTTACAAAGTGCTTCGTCGACTCGGGGATCTGAACTACGAGGTGATGCCCGACGGAACAAGAACATCATCACGCCGCCCACCACGACCTGAAGTCGTCCACGTCGTGCGCCTGAAGCCGTACTACGCTCGATAGGACTGTGGACCTTATGTGTTCCAAATGACTCTTTAGTTTACCGCCCTTTTTATTTGTTTGCTTTGTTTTGTTTTGTGCTGCATCGGGGCGATGCACTTTTTAAAGGGGGAGTAATGCCGCGCGCGCAGCTGGCCAAGTAGGCAGCGCGCTCGTGGCCTAACGGTTATCGCGCCTGCCTCCCACGCGGAAAGCTAGGGTTCGATTCCTGGCAGCGGGACGCGTATTTTGTTTATTCTTGCTAATTTAGTGTTCTAGCAAATTCGAGAACCGTGTTGCTTGTTCGAGGTCAGAATGTTCTACGCGCCGAACCTTCTACGCCGAATCTTCCAGAAGCCCACGCGTGTACATAAGGGGCTCCGCGTGGCGAGCCGGAGTCAGTTTCGCCCCAGCGTTCGACTCTGCTGCTTTCGCCGACTTCGACGCCCGCGACGCTCTGCTGTTATCTTTTGTTTCCTTCTTTATTTTTGGGCACAAGTTCGCCCGATTAAACGTTTAGTTTACTCAGTTATTCACCGCCTCATCACTTGTCATTCGTGACAATATCTAAAGTTGCTATAGCTTCGTACGAATATCTCGGAGTCACCCATAACTTCTGACCTTTCATGAAAATCCCGTATTCAGTACAGAACTGCTAATGCTAACAGCATGTTATGTTACCTCAAACGTATGCTTTTCCTTGGCACTTGTTTCATTCAATGTAATCCTTTGTAAAACCCCAATTCGTCCAAAATTAGAATATGCATTTGCTCCCTGGGACCGCAGACAAACCGTTCTCATTTTCTGCATTGGAAGCCATCCAAAGTAGACCTGCTTATTTTATTCTCACAATCTAACACTGCACTGCAAGTATTACCAGCATGAAAACTACTAGAACCATGGGCGGATAACAGTCTGATCATCCGCATCCGATCACCATTTGCAGGCTTCGAATCCGCATCCGAGCCGCATCCTCAATGTTCTTAAATATTTGTATCCGCGTCCGAACTGCTTCCGCAAAATTCGGAACCGGATTCTACTCTCAATCCGTGCAATTCATTTTGCATAATGAAATCAAGCATGAATAAAAAGAAAGAAAAGCATCTGGATGGTATCGCACAAGCCGTCTGCTTTCATTTCTACAAAGGACACTTCGTGTCAGAATACGATGAAAGGCATTTTATTGTATTCTGCTTTATCATATTTATAAAATAAGCGATCAGCCTTCCAGAGACACTTCGCATCGCTCACGACTTCCGCGATGGACAGCGATGCCCGGGGCTCCGCAGCCGGCAGAAGTTTCTTGAGTTCTTCGCGAACATCGTCGCGGATGATCTCACGAAACTCATGGGCAGTGGTGCTTGTGCTGCAGACGCCGAGCGGGCCGAAACCAGAGTTGAGTCGTCGTTGAGCCGATGATAGTAACGAGCTCGGGCCGTAAGCACTAAAGCCCTTCATGTTCCAAAAGTACCGTAAGTTGCGTCGATGCACGACGCAGGTGCAACGTGCAGCCCTTGGGAACATCATGGCAACACAGTGCACCAGCTTAGATTTCAGACGCCATGTTCTTCCCAGAAGTGGCGCGCGCCATGTGTCTCGAGCATTTCCACAGCCATGAATAGCCCCACTTTTCCCATGATATAGGGACTTTAGTTAGCACCCGTTCAATATGTGCTTCGGAAACAAACCCATCGACTGTCGCAGGAGGGTTGCGGACGAGGCCGCTGAAGATATCGCTCTTCACGCCTCTCATAAGGACGCATAGTATTTTCTCCTCAGTGGATTGAGGGTCTGCACGGGTACTCAGCCGCAGAACATCTTCAACAAAGATCGTGACGCTTTCGTTGGGTGCTTGAGACCTCGACTGGAAACGATATTCGGCCCGCTGCTTACGATGATAATTCCTGAAGACACGCCTCATCTATGCGACGCAGGCGTCCCACGACGTCAGCAAAGCCTTTTGGTTTTTCAACCAGTGTCTCACCGTTTTCTCTAGGGACAAGTAGAGATTTTATAGGCGCTGTTGCGTAGTGAACCTGTTATGACGGACGAAGCGTTTATAATGCTGAAGCCAGTCCTCAACATCCTTCTGGGCTTCACCATGAAATGGCGTCGGATTGCGTGGCTCGACGGGCATGAAGACGCCGAATGGAGCGGTCGAGGTCTGCGACGACTGGGTGTTCATGGCTGGTCTCGTGGGCGGTTTTGTCTTGCTTTTGGCTGGCAGGAAACCAAACTTTGGGGGCTTGCCTTGAGTGTGGCGGCTTTTTTCTCAAAAATTCTTACTTCGCTGGGGAGCGGGCTAGCCCTGCGGGCCCTCGGAGGGGTACGCTGCATATGTTGTACCCCGCACCTCTACCAACTTCCGGCAGCAGCGACAACGATGACGACGAGTGCTTCCTAGGAGCGGTGAGACACCGACGACATGGCCCGACGTCAACGAGGCGATCCTGAGCTGCGCGCATTAATAGAGCACCTGGGAGGTCGCGGGAGTACCATGCTACGTGTTTTCTCCCAAGCCCTGCCGACCTTCGCCATTCGACAACGTGTACACTACAGTGAGAACTTCGGGGACAACAGCTCGCCGTGGCTGCTGGCAATCCCGACCGACCTTCGAGACGAGCTCTGTCAAGCCTGTCACGACGACCCAACGTCCGTATATATTTTCTGCAGGTTAAAGGTACAGGTGCTCCTTCTTGTTTTTCACTGGGGGGGGGGGGACACTGTACCCTCTCTTGGTTGTTAATCAGCGACATAGGATGCTAACCTCGAGTAGATGCTTCTCCTGAGCGTGCACGTGTGTCGTTCACTCGCGTACTCATTTACAAGTCTGGCTGCTTGGTCCACTTCTAGTTTGGCTGTTGTGGATATATGCAATGCCGGACTACATGTCAAGCCCCGAATTGCGGCGCGGCATATTCGAATGTATTGCGGAATGCGCAATAAGCCGAGCATGCCGCCAAACTAAATCACGGCAGCTGCTGTGTCTACAACACATGAGTCCCGCAAGCTCCTAAAAGATTTTGGCACGCATTATGCTGCCTATCCCGAATTGTTTCAGAGTAAACTTCAATTGAAGCAACTAAGGCGCTTCTTGAAGGTCATAAAGATCCCAGCAAAAAGTAAATTTTAGAGGAGTGATGACAAATAGAGCGGCCTTTTTCCGTGACTTTTTATTCGTATACTACCAGCTTGTAAAACATGCCAAGTATCTTCGAATGTAATTTAATTACTTTTTCAAAGTATTTGTACTCTACCCAAGATAGTTCGTAATAAATGTAGCTTTAATATTACTCTAAATAAATTTTCAGATGTGAATTTAGTACCTTATTTACAATACTTTTGTTAAGTATTTGGCACTAACACTGCTTAGTGCTATACCATGGCAACCGATGGGCACAACGGCATGGTTCCCGTGGAAAGACGTGCGGAGCAGCCGCTTACGGCAAAACGCTACTCTGTGGGCGGTGTTTGTACTACGTCCGATTGACGCTTTTTGTTTCTCATCCGGGACCCGAGTCAGTCTAATTCATAAAAATCGAAAAGAAAACCACAAAGCAAAAAACCGCTTCCAAATGCATTGTTCTTACGTTTTCGCGGATGTGGATGAGGTTCCTGCTCTTTGTCCCAACTGTCCTCGCCGAAGCCGTTCGGTTCCGTCACACGATTTCGTATCGTTGGTAGGGGTCTCTTCTGCGTCGCTCGCCTGGCAAAATGTTTGCCTGCAAACCACAGACACATAAAAAGGAAGGCACCCTAAAAACTCAACAGGTTAATTTTCCTTTTTTTTTCTTGGGTTTTTCGCGAAGTTTTTACGATACAGAGCAATTGGCTGTCAATTTAGGCCTATAGACATACGACAGTGAACAGAAGAAGTTTCAGTCGGCTGCTACTCAGCACGCCCAACAGGGCAATGGATTTAAAGATAGGCGTGCATCCACGTTTCGGTAGTCTGGAAATGGTATCCATGATATTATTTGGGGAAATAAAACATATGCACGGTTAATTAACCCATTTTCACGTTAATCAACAAGCCCCCACCCCCTCCCCCGATGAAAATGAACTTCTCACCACGGCCATGCCTCTTCTGAACACCTCCACGGGAACCAGGCGACGTCGTCTTGTCGATATCAACCAGACTGAGTTCAACGTCATCTGGTGGCAGGAAACAAAATTAAGCGGGCGCGTTATTCCAAACAAACTTGACCATTAAACAGAGCAACTTTTAAACTATAGTTCAAGATTGACTTGTTTTTTTGTGGACGGAGCTTGTACATATACGAAGCTCCACCCACAAAGAAAGATGATGGTGGCCCTTTTCAGGTAAACTACTGTTCAATGGCAGGTAAACATTATCAATATGAAATTTCACAGATTTTATATATTGTTAATCACATTATGTGGTTAACATAATGTGATTGCGTGCACTACTCTTAACATGGTTAAAAGTACCGCACATTTCTCTGATGTCCTGTTGAGTACAACGGGTTTCTTTCCTCGGCCATCTGGGGGAGGAGCAAGAGCCCCACGGAAAAGTTTTTATATTATAGTCGCAGGCAACATAAAAACGCAGGGCGAGTCTACGTCATCTTTTGATCGCTTCGCGGCTAATCAAATTGCAGCATCAGCCGATAAGATTGCGAAAATTCAATGGCCTTAGCGCCAACAGCCTTTGCGTAGTTCGCCTTTAAAGGCCAACAGCCTTTGAAGGCGAAGCTTAAGCGTGCTTTGAATTTTTAAGTACAGTGGCTACATTGAAGGAAGACACTCAGAAAGGCTTTATAATAAAAATACATATTTCCAAAGCAGCAGAATGTATGCGGGCCTGTATACATGTTCCCCTGTTTGTGAAAACTAAAAAAAAAGGATTGAAGATGGCTTTTTTATGATTTGCAAAGAAGAGTAACCTGCCTACTTTTGGGTGACTGGAAAGGATGAGCGTTTTCAATTCGAATGAAAACTTGTACAAATGTTGAACTCACGCGTCCAATTGCTTCAAGTTTCCAAAATATTTTAATGCAGAGTTACAAAGCTCTGAATTTGAACAATCTTGCATTATGTGTCAAGTTTGTAATTTCTTAGTACAAAATAAAAATACTTCGCCAACCACAAGAACTTTTTTTCAACTAATTTGAGTTCATGTGCAGTTTCTGTACAAAATATATTAGGCACCCAGACGACACCAGTTCGAGTTCTATACTATCGGAAATTCCGACTCTGCGCAAGTCGCGAAACACGCGCTTGACCGGCAGCGACTTTGTAATTTTTTTTTTTTCAGAAAATAAACTTTATTTTTCACATAATAGGAAGTTTGGAGACGTTTCCCCTGGTGCGCAAAAAAACGAAATATTTTTTTTCGTAAGAATTAAATTAGTCGATTGGACATGGCTGTTTGACCTTATCTGTATCGAAGCAGGCTGTCATTATGCGCAGTACGATAACTCACGGCAAGTAGAGGAAACATAAGGCGGCGGCGTTACTCGGTTACCTTCGTCCGCTTCGGGCTTATGGATTCCGACGGTGGCGAGGATCAAGAGGGCGATGATCAGCACCAGGAGCACGACTCCCAAGGCCAGGTAGGCGCGCCCGAACTTGGCGATCTTCTTGCTGCTTCGGGAAAAACGGGTTGCCGCCCACGTAATTCGGTTGGCCACGCCGGTGGTCCACCTGGCACGGGTGTTGGCTTTTACATGGCGTCATTTTATCCGCCATCGAACTGGTGTTTCGACGCAAGTAATGAGTAGAAATACGCCAATCAAGTTCGTCTGCTTTTGGCGTGGCGGGTACGGTGCCGATCCTAAGTTGTAAAGACGGTCATTTCAAACCTCAGGGAGCGTTTGCAATTCGATGGCGGACGCCAACCGCGCCGATTGGTCGCAGGCGCGCATGCGCTGCGTTGTCTCCTGGTGAGGAGTAAAGCAGGCGGAAAGGCAGGGACGCTCGCAGACGATCAACGTGTCCGTATACCTCCCCTCTGTACCCTCCCTCTCCCTCAAGAGCTGCGCTCTAATTTCGCATTACAGAGATTTGTAAACGTCTTTCATTTTTTTATGTCTTTTCAATAATCTTCTTCTTTTTCTCTTTTACTGGCAAGTGATTTTGGAAAACGACATAAGGTCACGCTGTCCCTTGACCTTTTACCGAGAGTTGCCATAATGCCAATGAGTAAGGTGACGTCACGATAATGGACGTCACTTTACATGACGTCACGTAACAAGGGGACGCGACCTCACCATTTGACAGCGTGATTCCTGTGATTCACATTCGCAAGAGTTTGGCGGGGGCCTAAGTCTTGCTCAACTAAAAATTTACACTCGAAAACGCTCAGTCACAGTAATGATATAATGAAGCCTACGTATAAGAAGCGCGGACAGTACCGCACACAGTAAACGAGTAGCATTGTGCTGTAATGGCTGAAGAGCGAGCCATCTTTATGAACGTTTGTGGCTATTCTTGTATTTCGAGGGACTCTTTACAAAAATTGATTTTTGTTAGAAGTATGCAATTCTCTGCGGGAACTCGCATTTCGGAAGAAGTGGTGACTTTTGGTGATTGCTGAAGTTGACTTTTGAGTTTACTCATTTCGTGTCGAGAGTTTATATTTTCTCTTGAACGAAGGACACTGCCACAGTGCGCTACGATATATATGGGGCACGAACAAATACGTTTTTCAGCGTATCAATGCGCTTCCCTCGCTCGTGTACTTACGCTGTTGTAGCTGAAAATCACGCGTAAGTTTCGTTAATATTTCTGCAGAAAATAACGAAAAACAGAGAACACGATAAGGTAAAATCCAAAATAATAAAAAAAAATACAAATTTGTCAAAAGAACAAAAACAAACCAATTGGAGGCAACCAATAACAATTTGTAACTCCAGATAACAAAACTAGCATAAAAACAGGCCAAAATAAATATTCAGCTTAACTTTTTTTTAAAGCTTTTTGCGCAGCAGTGTTTATACTCTCGATACCTACTACACAAGGATGATCTCAAAGCAGATAGGAGTATAGCAGTGGCAGATCCAAGGGGAGTGGGGGGGGGGGGGGGCGACGGGGGCGGCCGCCCCCCAAACCCCCTCCCCCTTCTTGGAGGGCAATTTGACATCGGTGGACTCCCCGGTGCACACGAAAGAATGGGAGAATATCATCCTTACAAAGTTTCCGCCACCCCCCCCCCCAAAAAAAAAAACGGAGTTCTGGATCCGCCC
The DNA here is from genome assembly GCA_037355805.1 of Ixodes ricinus. Taxonomy (NCBI): domain Eukaryota; kingdom Metazoa; phylum Arthropoda; class Arachnida; order Ixodida; family Ixodidae; genus Ixodes; species Ixodes ricinus. The sequence continues at coordinate 9,334 of JAZHYW010016950.1, read as the reverse complement.
CTGGAGTATAGATGCTCAAGAAATCCAATGAGTTGTTCTTTTTACTTTCAAAGGCTCTACTTACACTCAGTGTTGCCCTTGTCCGGCCACTCGTCTTCTTCCTCACTTGCTGCAGATTGCAAAAACCGAATTACAGTATGCTTCATTAATGTAAATACCACCTCCCACCAATAAAAAAAGGGAAAAACTTTTATATTGTGACTTGTTTATATTAACGAGGCACAAATGCGCTTATGTACACAATTCGTACCCGAAAATGTTATCTGTATATAACGGGATATTCATATTAACCGGGTCTATATTAACGAGAGATGACTGTATCACTAGTAAGATAAGACGCTGGAGGTATATGCGCCGAAATGGCGCCCGTTTGTTGCATGGAGCACTAATTCTGCCGCCAGCAGTATAATTCAGCATGCAGTACTAATTTAGCGTGCAGCACTAATAGAGCATGCAGTACTATAAATCTGTAAACAGCGAAAATTCAGCATGCAGCACTATAACGCAGTATGCGGCACTATATTTCAGCATGCAGCACTATAACGCAGTATGCGGCACTATATTTCAGCATGCAGTGCTATAATTAAGGAAACAGCACTTATTCAGCATTACAGTATACGTAATTCAGAGTATACAACACTAATTCAGCTTTTAGAACCATAATTTTGCATGCAGCAATATATTTCAGCATTCAACACTATACATCAACATGCAGCAGTACTTCAGCATCCAGCACTACAATACAACATGCAGCACAGGCACATAGCCAGGATTTTGATTCGAGGGGGGGGGGGGGCCGCCTATAACGAAATGCTGTATGAAGGGTTAGGGGGAGAGGAGAGGAGGCCCCAGCAAAATGGGAGATTTCGGGGGGGGGGGAAGGCGGGTTCCACGGCCCCCCCCCCTGGCTACGTGCCTGATGCAGCACTGTATTTCATCATGCAGCACTAACTCAAAATGCAGTATTATAATTCAGCAAACAGTGCTATTTCAAAATGCTGCAGAATAATTCAGCATATACAACCCTAATTCAGCATACAGCACTCGTTCAGCGTGCAGCACTATAATTGAGCATGCAGCACTGGCCTCAGAGGCGCGTTTCGCGGTGGTTTTGCAGGACACGAAAAGAAGAAACTCGGCCATGAGAAGACAGTCGAGAAGCAGCGCTAGTCGACGTCGCGGTTGGTAGCCCCCCCCCCTCCTCCCCCCCTCACAAGCAGAAACATGGCAGTGTCCTGCTTGCAATCGTGTTTGCAATGTCATCAAGCGTCTTTTTCGAGGCTCTTACTCTGTCCGAGGCAGAGACGCATCATGTCGTTCTTTCTTCTACTTACTGTCGGAGTAGTCAGCGGACTCCTGAAAAGACGTTCCTGCATAGTGACGTACGCACAAAACGTAAAACTTGGGCCATCGGATGTTGTGTCCACCGATTTCTACTAGCGACAATCTTTGGGACGCCAACTGGTGTGACTGCACAGATTTTAAGAAGAAAATTGTTGTATATTTGGGCTGTCTTAAATCCCGGGGCTTGTTTTCAAATTGACCGGAAACATCGGTGGCCGCACGTAGAAATCTCACATATAAATCAAAGCTGCGCTCTAGTGGTGCATTTCAACTCGTGAAATTTAGAGGCACAGACGCAGACGGCAGTTGCATTTGTGGCGCCATCTACCGATAGGCGCGGGAACCAGACGACCAGGTCGTCTGGTTTCGGCTGAGTGTATGTTCACTACATTTCACTACATCCAAACTTGGGAAGCAATCCGTTACTTTTTCAAGTATTTTCTAATTGCCACGTTACTTTTATTGGGGGAAGTAATTTGCAATGGGATTTTGTTACAAAATAGTGGTAACGGATTGCTTTAATTACTCGCTACTTTTTAAAAATATGAGCATAATACAGTAACTGGAGCAACACGAGCAGAACATTCAGCAGCATAAAGAGAGCAAGTTCAACGAAATAGAAAACATCGAGAAGGGGAGAATAGTCGAAAAGAAAACACGATTTTTTGCATGACCGGTCACTAGAACCACTAGAAAAACGGGCAAGGCATGTACAAATATACGAAAGACAAAGATCAAGCAGGACAATGCCGAGTAGGCTCTCCGTCGCTTTCCATCGTGTTTTTCTTCTTCTCTCGGGCAGGAGAAAGCTCTTCGTGTTTATTTGTTTTTGTGTTTTACACCGTTTCACCCTTTCCAACTTCTTCGACGTCTTCCGCCACCTGCACAGACATCAAACTCGGGTCCGTACCCCCTCGATTTGCGGGTTCACAACTTGCGTAACAAACGATGTAGCCTCGCGCGAGGAAGTCGAATTCTCTTGTCTTTGATGGGCGCTACTTTATTCTAGCACGCTCTTGAGGCAAGGCTGAAAAGCGCCCGGCGCGAGGCTAAGAGCATCGTCTTCGAGGGTACGGACGATGCTTCTTTTGGTTTACTTGTCTGGGCATGGTGGTCGAGTCCACTCCTCACTTTACAGTCAACTGTCAACACAAAAAAGGGGGGGGGGGTTAGGCCATCTAAGGAGTGCTGACAGAGAGAGAGAGGACGCGAAAAGTGGTGTGATCCTCTGTTGTTTTGTGAAACCGATGGCCACCGATTCTTTGGCTCTCTATGCCCTCCCCTCCCTGGCCTCCACGAATATTGCTATGGAAGTGAGAACCGATGAACGGTCGAAAACCCGTAACCGCCACTCTTTTTTCTGACTGGTCGAGTTTTCGGTCATGGAGTCTCCATGACCATCTCTTAATGAGATGTTCAATATTCAGGGCATTAAGGAGAACGGAAACCCGGAGTTTCAGTGCATACTTCGCTTGCCAAAAAAAGCACATTGTCATCAACAAGAACAGCAAACTCTAATCTACGGAAACACATCAAGGTAAGCTGGGACACCTGCATTCCGCATTGGCTATGCATTGTAACGTTAAAACCAAGTTGTTTTTTTCCTTCTTGTGAATAATAGGCGAAACACCCGAGTCAAAAGGGAGCTTTCGTAGATCGCTTCTTTAGCTCCGAATCTCGTGGCGGAGGTAAACGCTGCTACTGAGCATGCGCACCGCTAGCTTTGTCTGCACAATACCAGAGAAAACATTTCCGGAGGCCGTAAGCAAGCGGGATGGCAGGTGTGGTTGCAGCTTTCGGTGCCTTGTCAGCTTACAGGTGAATGGAGTGCACCTACACTCTTTCCTTAAATACAATATTTTATTTTTATAAGGACTACCATAATACGGACGTATGAGAAATGAAAAGTAGTGTCGCAGAACATTTTTGAAAACTATCAATATTGTTTCCATTTCTTTTTTGGATAAGTGTACGGAAAAAGTAACGTGAAAATAATTTGTAACGTAATGAGTAAAGTAATCAGTTACTTTTCAGCGAAAGTAATTTGTAACGGTAATTCATTACATTTGAGGCTCGGTAATTTGTGATTGTAATCCATTACATTTGAGGCTCGGTAATTTGTAATTGTAATCCATTACATTTTTTCAAGTAACGAGCACAAGTTTGACTACATCTCTTGGAGGGTGCCGCTACAACGCTAACTTATTCGCCTGGGTCGAAGTCCGCCGTTGACCCTGGCAAGTTTCTTGGTGTCATATATCACAAATAATTAAGGTATGCCTCCAAATTTTACAACGCAAATTGCACCACTAAAATTACATCTTTGATACCGCATTTCACAGCCAGGAGACAAAACTGGCAAACTTGACTCTGGGGAAGCCTTGCTGATAGGCGAAAGAGGTCATACAGAAAATTAGAGAGAAAATATCAGAGAGATGGTGAAACCCGGAGTCCCGCCACGGCCGCGGCCGATGTCAAAATTACATTTTTTTTTTGTGTTTTTTATGCTACACTGCGCGATGGCTAATGTGTTTCCAAGAATGGTCACAATGGTAGTATATATGGCGCTAAGCTCCCAAACCGTCTAAAAAATGGCATCTGCAGTTTGATCCTTTTTTCTGTTTGAAGGCAATCGGTAAGTGTATTGACGTGACGGCGAAGTGCCAGACTTTCTCCTGTTCGGAGCAGGCTATGCCAGGATCAACGTTACTAAAACACTCAGTTGGGAAGCTAATCTGTGAAACACGGACCGCTCGCGTACACCGAGACCAAACGGGAAACGATAATGGTGCCGCCCTCTAGCGTCGAGTCAAAACATGAAAGTTGATTTATATAGCTACTGCGAAATGGCACTGCGAGAGGGCACCACCGGCCCTTGCAGGACTCGATCTGAATCAATACTATGCAGTTCACGGAGTGGCCGCTGCGGTAGATATGGCGGCGTTGCGATCGCCTTCAGTTCGGTTCTCAAACAAGGATCGGAGTCACTTTCTCAAAGAAAGGCTCTATGGCTGTTATGCAACTGAGTTGTTCTAGTTACGATTGCCAGGACCAACTGGAAGAAACCAGGTGATTTCCACAATCTAGGCCTCGCCATGCGTGTTGGTTGTCGTTGCTTGCCAGAGTAGAATGGGGATTTTTGCTTTAGGTGAAGTAAACTGTCCGATTTTCGACCCTCAGTGTTAGTATGTGTATTTTCTTTTATAATTATCAATTTAAAATGTCGCTTTTATTATTCATAGTCATTACAAAAATAGAAAGAAAAAAATTAAAAATTTGAATGCAAAAGTCATTTTTCAAAACTGGGCGTCATTGCCTGTTCGCCATTACTTGGGCATGTGCAGGGTGAGATTGAGAAAATGAGACCGCGTTTTTCGGCCCACATAGATAAACTACGCATTGCATAAAGCTGAAACTCCGTGCGAATCCGACGCTGCTGGTGGTGATAAATTGCGGAAGTTTGAACAGATATGACATTGCCTGAGTTAAACGATACGACAGAAAAAAGAGAATTCTCCGCGAGCCAATATGTCCGCCTAAGACTAATATGCATAAAATTAAAATTTGAGATTTTGGGCGCGTGTAGTAATTGTGCCAGTGAAAAAAAAACTCGTCAGGAAAAAAAAAATGTTACAGGCGCCCACAACCTCAAATATCGGTATGATGCAAATTAGGCTTAGGTGGACGTCGGCTCGTAGATCATTTAAGTTGTTCTTTTCTATTTTTTTGATCGAGCTAGCGCCATGTGCTCGAACTTTCGCATTTTTATCACCACCACTAGCGTCACTTTCTCATGCAGTTTCAGCTCTCTGCGATGCGTGGTGTAGTTTTGCGGGCCGAAACACCGGGTGTCCTTTTTCCCGATCTCACCCGGTACACTTCGAGCGTGTATTGGACACGAGTGTGACGTCAGCGTTCGGCGCGAACTCGGATCCAATCACACGCTTCGTGCCCCCAAGAAATGGCGACCGCCAGTGTTGCTCGATGAACTTCTAAAAACAGTAAATTCAGATTGCAAAAAAAAAAAATACGGATTTTTAACAAAGCATTTTTGTCGTCGCCGATATGCCAACATTCTAGATTTCATCTCTTACTGACAATTCCAGTAATGGCTTCCTGCGCGCCGCCATTTTTGTTTAGTGGTGCGTTCTGAGCATGCTCATGTATAGCTCTCTACTGCACAATAGCAGACGACGACGCGCATGCGTTCAACAGCCCAGTGACTCAGCCTTTTGTGCCTGAGTGATAAGCGGTGTGAAAGTGCATAGAGGTGATACATCTTTACTGCACTTTACAAATGTTTAAGAAAACCAGATTTCTTTTTTTTTAATTTTTGACGAGAGTAAGGGGGCTCTTACCGGCAGCGCTGTATGACGATTCCGGTCCTGTCAGGAGTACAAAGATTGACGTCGTCATTAGAGGGCGTTGGCGTTGCATGAAAGCATAAGTTGTTTTTACGCTTACATAAAAATGGCTACACCATAGTATATATTTGGAGACACGCCAACATCCGATTTTGTAAATTACTTCTCACAGAAATACAATTTAAAGCTACCGGCCCAATCTCCCCTTTATTTGGTGCAATATAAACCAACCAGTAAAAGGGAGTGTTTTAAAAACCATCTTATGCAAATTAGAATCTTGTCGGATATGCTAACATGTAAGTACCATAAGGTCGTTGTCATAGACTACCACTCTGTTCATGGTAGATGTGGCCGAAACGATTTGAGAAATTGTGGGACACAACAGGGGAATAGACGCACGGAGTTTTAAACGTTCTAAACAAACGCACTGGAGTTCTAACCTTGAGCAATTTGGTGATGTGCTCCGATTTCAAAGCTGTGTTGTCTTGAGGATATTTCGTTTTAAGTCCATACGTTTCTTCCTCTTTCTTTTCTTTTAAATGTTTTTTTAAGTGAACCACAAAATTAGCGTCAAGCTCTTTTGTGGACATTCAATATTATGTGCAAAATTAATTATTAATTAATTAAGGAATACAACATATATTTTTAGTTTACATCCCCTTCTAATCACGAATTATGGGCTTTGGAAGTTCGCGGCTATCCTCTCACTCCAGCAGCCTCAACAGTCCCTCTTCTACTAATTAGAGCGCCTCCCATGAAAGTTTAGAAAACACTACAACACGAAGCACAAAATATGCAGCATATCCAGAATCCCAAACCGGGGAAGAGGAGTGAACATTACAGTATAAAATGCCGCCTTGACCGCGTGATGCTGTCTTGAGAAAACGCCCTTCTGCAGGATTTTGAGTTGATACCACCGATGAAGTAGTTTCGGGATAGGTATATGGCAGCAGTGACGAAGCCGGGGGGAGACTTATAGGACTTTGCCCCCCCCCCCCCACACACACCCCCCCGAAATTTAGCCGACCGTATAATATTGTCACGTACGAAAAAGAGCGCGACAAATGTAAACTGAAAATGAAGGTTCAATCGGCGAACTTGTGCCAAACAAAATGAAGAACGAGCGTCTAGGCAGCTGAAAAGCGGGCGGCGATTTGGCGGCGTAACAACAAGCGAGAGCGAGACTGACTCGACAAGGTACCGCGCAGCGCCTTATCTATTGTGCATCACTACCTCGAAAATTCGGCAAAGAAAATTTAGCGTCGCGCGTTCGGGGCGAGAATGAACAGGCACTTTCGAGAAAAAAGACAGCAGGACGAAAGTAAAAATCAACGCGAATATTCTAGAATCCCGTGACCGAGCACTGCTTGTTCGGCCCTGCGCGCGGCAATATACACATGTACTTTGACCCCCCTCCCCCCTCCCCCCCCATCACCGCACCACCCCCCCAAACCCAAAAAAACAAAAAGCCTGGCTACGCCACTGTATGATGGCCAGTGAATACGCCCTACTGTGTTTTAATGTTTCATGTTTCGAACAGCTGCAGGAAAGCGGGAGCGATAGCTGAGTCTTGTTCTTTTACATATTTCTTTTTCTAGAAACATCCCTTCGAACCACGAAGTCTTTGGAACGAATTGTCTTAGTAAGGCTTCGTTTAATACAATATTTAGAACACGCTGTATGTGTTTAGAAAGATAGGGTAATTGACAATTTATAGCCCAGAACATAAAAATAAATAAAAGCTCCTTACCCTCCATAAAATACATCGCAGCAGTTCCTACGACTTCTTCTTCGACGTTCTTGTTTGTCTTCTTTTTCCTTCCGTATACCCCATTGAAGCCACGTGGTAAAAGACATTTTGATCATTGCGCCACGTCCCACTACAGCTAAAGACACAAACAGTGCTTAAAATGCCACCGGGAATGACGTTTTGGACCTTTTTTGACGGTTGACAACATTTTATGTATCCTACAGTCATAAATTTAATGTCAAATTAAAGAACTGTTATTCAAATATACTTTAATGTCTCGATATTATAATTATTTTAGTTCGTTTTTTATTCCGCTTTTAATAGTCCGCAGTATCTAGTATTGAAAAAAAAACATGATTTCTCGAGTTATAAAGTTCCATCATCCACGATAATTTACGTAAACGGTCGGTTGAATATAAAGAATTAATGAACGTAAGGTGATAGTCCGATCTCACCAAACGTAACGAACTGGACAAATAAATATACTGTATTCGAAAATAAAAAAATATATAAAATGGTATTATTTCACCGTGTTATAAAAACGCAATCAGGTCTACTAATCAAAATTACGAGACATTAAATTACAAAGCATCCTTCGATATTAAATTTTTCAGAGCTCCCTTATCGATATATTACACAGTAATAATGTTATTCGACTTCAAACTTTTCTCATTCAGTTACGGCAAGTTGCACTTTCTTAATATAAAATACAGATGGCGACACGTTTTCAAGAATAGCTGGATGTGCATTTGCCGCCATGTGCCACTTGGAACGCCACGTGAAATACAAGAAAAAGCGCCAGATGTTAGGGTTTCACATGCCTGGATGCCCGCAGTGACCCAGCCAGAGATGTCAAAACAAGCGCGAGGCTGCGAATGCACCACAGCTGCTTTTGCGCGCGTTCAACTGTGCGTCCGTACCGTGGTCCGTACACATTCCTGACGCGATCCAAATGAAATGGACACCATAAAAGCGACTTTCTAGTTATGATTCCGACACGTATGCAAAAACAATTCAATGTTTTTATCAATTGCAGAAATAACTTTAGCAATCGAACTATGGTTGTCGGAATGGTTCGACTATATTTTGTTTCACAGCCACCTCGGTGACTTTAAGTGGCAATGATATTAAAACAAAACACAAAACAATAAAACGTCTCATACCCAATTCACACGGCAGCGTAAAAGTACCTTTTGCACTGGTACCCGTAGTAAAGGGAGCTGGAGATCGTAATCACACGGCGCATAAAGGTCCCTTTCGCTAAGGGAGGTCCTGTGTTTTAAACGGAGCTCGCCGAGCTTTCTTTACAGCTACAGGAGGAGCCTCGGACCCACGAACTCAAAGTAAAAATCACAGATATATAAATATATTTTGTTTAATGCATTATAACAAATTGAATATATATAAGTAGCAAATTATAAAAAGATTGTGCACACAAATGTGATGGAATAATACATCTACGAGGAACGCATACTCCAGCTAGCAGGTAGCAGCGGCGGCACGTGGAAAAACAACTGTCTGCTACGAACCCGAACGCGATGGACCACTGCGAGCTCCCTTTCGAGGTTGTAGACGAGTCGTCCGACTCTCCCGCCCAGGACCTTTTATCCTCGTCGTCGTCCATCCCTTTCGATAGCTACTTCAGTGAGAACTTTGCGGAAAAATGGAGCTGCTAAGCAGAAAAAGATCGCCCACCTCGGAATGGAAACTCGTAAACACAGATGATTTCGGGCCAATGTGGCCAGACGGGTCGGACGTTTTAAAGCAAGACTCATTTAGGTGCTCCCTTAGACTTAGACAAAAAGAAAATGAAGTGCCGCGAAAGCAAACACAAATAATATTGAGGTTTTAAATGTGATATTTCACACACAATAAT